>JALPQI010005355.1:0-71257 GCA_025490895.1 Thaumatotibia leucotreta | reverse complement strand
GCAATTAAATTCAGCATTACAATGATTTATTATGGCTTAGGGGTTTTAGCGCCACTATGGATTCTGCATCACGTATTGGGCAAGAGGGTGCGTTATCGTCTTTCTGTATGCGAATGGGATTTATCGATTGAGTTCGTTGCTCTAACAAGATATTCTGAGCTACATGACATAAACTTGATGTACTTAACCATAAACCTACTCTAAGTTATTAACGTAAAATAAATATAATTTATAAATATCTTGAGACATCTTACAAAAATCGACCTAGTCCCACGGTAAGTTCAATTAAGATTTGTGATGTAGATGCCAAGCGGCTATATGCATATAATAATATAATAGAACATAAAGATACTTAAATACATAAACATGACCAAGGAACAAATATTTGTGATAAATAAAATAAATACACAAATAATGCCCTAGCCGGGATTCGAATCCAGAAACTCCAGCTTCGTAAGCAGGGTCACTGCCAACCAGGCTACGGAGACTGACATTTCACAAATAATACTTTTTCTATCTTTTTACACTTTTACCAATTACAGGAAATGTAACCCCGATATTACAAAGGGTATTGTAATGTTTCGACAATCGAATAAAGCATTTTTCTTAATTATCGCTTAATACTTTGCATACAAAAGATTTTAAAATATTTCTACCATTATGCAGTGCCATGACTACAGCGGACGCGCGCAAAATGACACTCCAGTTTATAATAATAACTGAAAATATTGCGCCCCTAAAGTATTATGACACAAATTGTCGATTCAATTATAATAATGGGCTCAATAGTTCCGCACTCTGCTCGGCATTATCGACGTACTCGCCGAAGCTTTCGGATTCCCGGATTTCCGGGAATAAAGTCCCGAGAGAACATTATTTTAAGGATTCTTTTAAAATGGGTAATACCTGCGTATGTATTTTTTAGCGAACAATGTCGAAACCTTTGAAGATTTATATTGAAAACTTTATCACATTTTTATATTTTCTCTGTCTCAATCATGAAGCACTGAATCCGCTCTGATACGTGACGAATGCACAGGTATTTTACAGGGATAAGTCTAAAAAAGTAAATGAATAGTGCCAATATATCTTCTCCATACAGTTATTTTATTCCATCATATTAAGCTTAAAACTACTTTTTATTCAAAATTAATATATTGTGAAATACGTATGACACTACACGTTTTGGTAAAATAGGAAAATATTTATCATTATCAGCATCACCTCAACAATAAGGGGTCCACTGCTGAACATAGCCTCCGCTTTGGACCAACCTTGTGCACCGGTTGGAAGCGCCACCTGCATCCAGCGTCTCCCGGAAACCTTCATGAGGTCGTCTATCCATCTTGTGAGTGGACGCTACATTTGCCAAAGCGTGGTCTCCCCTCGAGTACTTTTCGGACCCATGGGCAATCTGCTCTACGTGCAATATGCCCCACCCATTGTCACACCTTACTAACCCGGACAACTATGTCGATGGACAAAATATTCTCTAGACAGTACCTGGTACTAGATAAACTCAATATTCCGGGAATTCCCGGTCTGAGGACCCGGGAAAAAGCCCTACTCGTAGCTCGTCCATTTAGCTCGAATACGATGTTCTGCATATAAATAAGCCCCCAATTAAGTCGCAGGCCTTTTGAGCGCCACCGAATATGTCAAATAGAAAGAGTTAAGTATAAATAGTCTTTATGAACATTTGGAAGAACGTTACTCTTACTCAATTAGCTAAGACAATAATAAATAACTATTTTTTACAAGGTGAGTGCTTAATTCAATGAAAAAAACCGGTATAGTGATAGAATAAGGAGATCGTAGTTTTTCTAAATGTATTAATGAATAACTCATTATTACATGGTTTGAGATTGCTAGATAGCTAGATTGAGAAATCAAACAAGCACTAATTTTCATTTCTTTTTAAGACATGACCGAAAAGATTAATTGAAATAGTATGTTTTTTGATATTTGCTCAAAAACAAGTTTTGTTTTAAAAAAAGGACGTTGTAAAATTGTTGTTAATCAAGATGTACGTGATCGGAAAACGTATTACTTAAATTTGATTAAGAAGATGAGACTGGTTATACAAAAATTACATGCATCTTAGTGTGAATAATCCGGCTTAGGCGCGGAACCTGCAAAATTAACAAGATTCTGCTCTCAGCGCCGCATCACCGCCCGCTGGAGCCGCGTTAATCTGTGATCGCTCCCCTGAAGGCTGTAATTAGTAAGCATTTACAATATTTATGATTACATTCTAGCGAATCAGTTTCTAATGTTACATTGCTATACGCAGGACTCACAAAATGGTAATAGATAAAAACTTTTATTACCTACTGCTTTTATTTTTAAATTGTTTTACAAACAAAACGATATTTTGATCCTGGGTTGAAATGGAAACGACGGAGATTAAAAAAATCTAGTCAAAAAAATTCTCGCATCCTATATGTTTCCCTATTCTAAAATCTGCGAACACCATCTACATTAATTTGTACCCAATAACCAATGGACCTCTTATTTTCAATTAGCATCACGAGAATAAGTACGAGTAGATAGCACTCATTAACTCAATTGTATCATTCTATATAATATGTACTTCTAGCTTCTGTACTATCCGTAGGTTCGGCTGGCTGCAGTAGTGCGCGACCAATTAATAAATTGGTATCTTCATTAATTTATAAATGGGTAAACCTACTTTTAAAACCTTATTATTCAATATTAACGTAAATATGTGAACCGATGGACTAAGAAAAATTTGAACTTTTATGTGTCTGAAATAAATATTTCTCATACATTCATCAAAATTAACTCAAATACCTACGCAAATAAAATTTTGTAAGTACCTACATATAAATTTATGTATATATAAACATATATATTGTTAGGTAGGTAATGTGGCAGCAGCTTATCGTAAAATGGTGAATAAAATTAATTGCGATTTTCAATCAATTCGTTTAAAAGCTTTAACAAGTTTATTAAAATCAGCACCGCTTGTTTCAAAAAGCAATCAGCAGATGAATTAGCTGAACCATTAAAGCACAAAGCGATCGGGCAATAAAATTTAACCAAATGCATTACAATGTGAAATAAATGTATGAGCTCATTTCCGAGACGGGCGATATGCGGCCCCTCGTTCGATCAAGTTTTTATCATGACAAAGGCAATTCCCATCAAAATGCACGAATTTGGGGCTTGGAGCGTGAAGCTGGCCACCACCGTGCACTGCACACTGCACACAGTGCCGCTCATGCATACTCGCCACATCGCCGCTCTACTCCAATAATTGCATTTTAAAATATATTCCTGGGTCACGTCGCAAAATATGTTTGCGCCGCCTGTTACGTTAAACGATAAAATAGATTCTAACATGCTCAAGTAAAGGCCAGGCCACGCCACATGCGTGTGCAGCACGTTCACGTGCGCGTTTAGAGAATGGAAATGTCATATTTATGGTTCGGAGCTATGGGTGCAAAACTTTAACAAAACTTTAAAATTGACATATGGGAACACATTAGCCAATCAAAATACGAATACCTATTTGAAAAATCTGTATCAAATTTTATTCCCTATCTCGGAATCTTCAACTTACAATGTGTGGGTGTGTATTTATGTATATTTTATGGATGTATGTGCTATGGCAAGTCCACTTGACTTTGCGGGGATTATATTATGTTCAAGTGTGGCAGGAGAAACTCACCAGTATGTGACTGTGGAGCTCCCATGCAATTGGTGATCTTTCGTGATTTTTCCATACAACACATAATCCAGGACTGCCCAAAGCGGAGATACACTGGAGTTGCCCTGAATTTGCTCACTCCTGATGTGAACGCAGCCAATTAGGTGAAGAAGCTAGATATAAAACTATAGCATGATATTTGATAAGATTAGTAAGCAAGTAATATGTAGCCATACGATTAAATAAATAAGTCCACTTGACAGGTTTTGTTAAAGTTTTGCACCCATAGTTCCGACCCCTGGGTAGTTCCATGCGATTATTCAGTCGCAACAATCAAGTCATTACCATTCCCAAATTATTGACGAAATGCGTTTAAATAGTGGAGTCATTTTCGATTATCTTGTAGCAGACGCATGTTTGTCTGCTTTTCTGCCATATTAGTCTCGTTTGCTTTTATAAAACGGTAAATAAAGTGTTGATGGTAATGAACAAAAGAAACGCGTAACAAAATCGCATAGAAACACCTCCCTTGTCATACTCGTATTAGATGGCACACCGCTTCGTGGTGTGCACGTGCGCGTGTCCAGCAGACGACGTGCCATATAGTATGACATTTCATTCGCTACAACGCACACGCGCACGTGTACGTGCTGCACACGCATACGGTGTGGCTTGGCCTTAAACAATGTTCGTTTTATCATAGCACTGCTTAATAACCACTGAAGGTGCGTTTAAACCAAAAGAACTTCGCTGTTCTAGCGCCCGTTCTACGAAATCAACCAATTACGTTTTGTTTACCGATCGAATTTCGTAGAGTGGGAGGTTAGAACAGCGAATGCTCTTTTAGTTTAACCGCACCTTCACATGCTTTGATTTTTGCGATGGACTCTATGTCTATGTAAAATACGTAAGAGTGATGACATACATGTAACAAAAGCTACATGAAGCAAGTGAGTGGTTAAAAGTAAATTTAATTTCAACTCCGAACACATAATTTTCTGGCATACCTAAATGTCAAAAATGATATGCGTAGGTTTTTAATAAGTCATGTATGTATTTCGCCCACACTAAAGTATATTACTTAACGTAATATCCTATCAAGACAAAATTAAAAATTTTCATAGCCGCCCCTGTTTTTATAAAATTTAAATCACATTCTTATGTCTTTTATCTCTTCTCATGCCTGAATATCCAATTAATGTGATACGTTTTCTATGCAGTGCCAACCAACCTGTAGCCCCTTGCTGTTAGTTTGAAACTTTTACTTTGACATGGGTACATATCCCAACTAATTATAACAACTAGGTTCTGATATAACTTCTGGTGCAAGTCAACGGCAATTTGTATAACGTAATTTCAATATCAGCGACTTCAGTACAGGGTGTATCAAAACTAGTGGTGATCCATTTAAGAGCCCATTCGGTATCGTATTGAGTAAAAAATGTTTTTGTATGGATGCCTTATATCGCCCAAATCAGCCAATCCTGCATAGAAAATAAAAAAAGTTTTCGCGATTTTTTTTATTATCCTTTTTTTTTCCCACTATTATCCTGTAAGGTGGAAGTACTAGTACCCGACGCAGTACTAATAATCGTCATCATAGCTTGAGTTGCCATCGATAACATAAAATCAACTATTAGGGCATTTAAACGATGATAAATTATGTACCTTCATATCCCAACTTTGAAATATTTAGCTTATATGTAAATTATTTGCATAATTTAAGACAGGCTGACAGTTATTAGGACTGAGTGTTAATATTTTCAATGTCCCAATATGTGACATTCAAACTTGTACTGAGGCGCTATTGGGACTGCCAGCAAATACACCTGACACTACTTGTACAAAGGAGCTGACTAAGAAAAGTAGCAATTTTGAGAAATTTTGATTCTGTAAAATAAATACTATTTAACATTAGTTACAAACTCCTCTCCCAAACACATGACAATAATTTATGTAGATTTATAATTCAGCAAAATATCGTGATTCTAATAAATATTCTCTGTTAACATGTTACGTATTGGTACTTCCACCTTATATTCTAATCAGAATAGGATTCAGAATGGGATTAAAAACTAGATCACCATTATTTCTGTCACAACCTGTATATTTGAAGAAAAGGATTGTGAAGTGACTGAAGTGAGTATGCTGATTTTAAATAATGTAAATTTTTATGTGTTTCAAAGATACCTACAGGCTTATATCTACAATTATCTTGATCATACTTAGGTATTATGCTCTTAGTAAATTTTAATTTTAATATCATCCAATCTTAGTTTCTTTCATTTTTTAATTGACAACTCTACCTTTACTAATTGTAGAACAAACCAGTTAACATTAAGTAAATGTCCTGAATCAAAAGTAAGACTCCTATGCCTTGATATCGTTTTGATTGCAAATTCACAAACTCCCACAGATTTCGTTGTTGCGTGAGGTAGGTACAACAATATGGGCATTAACTTGATGGATGAGTGGGGGCGAGGTGTAAGTAATAATAGCAGAACACAGCCGTCGCGTGCGGCGCGCGCGCCGGCCGGCGCAGGCGCAGGCCGCGGCCAGGTGAGCGCGCACCATCTGCTGGCCGGCCGCGAACACCCGCGCGCATATTGTGACATTGCACTGGAAGGGCTTTAACTGGTGTGCCGTTTTTGCGAATTATAATTTCCCAATAAATTTCATTATCGCATCAGCAGTAGTTGTTTGATATTCTATCACACATATCACAATCTATTGGCATAATTTCAATTTATCAAGTTTGATTAAGGCAAACTAGGATAATGCTTTATTTTGTGTAATATTACCTATATTCATAGTTTGAAACAGTAAATCTCCTCTTAAAACAGCATTAAGAACAAAGAAGTAAAAAGCCCAAAGCTCATCTAGAATGGATTTAAATCTTCAAAATCGTGGTAGCGCAGGCGATAACATTGACCATTCCCTGATACATCACGTCAGAATCACATTTTATCCGTCTGTGTATACATATAATTATCAGTGATTAACCCTTTCGTTTGGCAATAAGTAGAGGCCAACACATTATACTTGACCCAAACTATCTGGCGCGGAGGGCAGGGTGTAATGCGGTCCCCAGTGCACTTGTTAACATCAGGTAAGAGTGAAAATGATAACATTACGAGTAAGAGTCACCAGCAACTAGTTTTGCGGCATACAGACGTTTAGACATGTACGTACCTAATTAATAAAATACATCGTGTAGGCAATCTGCAACGTTGAATTAAAAGTCTGCTAACGTGCAACTGAATGTTTTTGTTTCGATCTCAGAACGTTCAAATTTGTTTCTGAGAAGTCATTAAGATGGGCTCTACATTTTCGCGACAGCGAGTTGGTTCCGCGAGCGGCGACCGAGACGGTCCCATCTTTTCCTTTAGGCAACGACAAAAATTCAATTTACATTGCGCTTTCTGCCTCCCAGTTACTTAATTCTTTCTCTCGGTGAAAATAAATCTCCCGTAATTGATTCCGCTTTAGTTCAATTTGTCTTCGTTAAAACTCAATTTCTGTAGTCTATTTGTGAATAATAAATTGCGCACTTCAGCGATGTGCCAGAGTGTTGTTCTGCGTACGCCCGACCCGAAAAACAATTCGACTAGGCCCGAAACAAGTCAATCTAAATTACAGGAAATCGGTGACACAGCACTCCTCGCGCCTCGCGACTGCCGCTCGATCCGCGCTCAATCGACTCGTGTTTATTGTTTATTAATGAAGGCAGCGTGTGAAAGGGCTGTTGTTGACTAAATAATTTCATAGACGTGAATGATCCCAGAATAAATATACTGCTTGCACTCGAATGAAATGTTTACAGTATTTAAATAATGGCTCGATATAGACAGGTTGACATTTTGAAAACTTGTTCAAGTTCATTTCTGGAGTTAATAAAATGTTATAATTTTGTATTTGTTATATTGTACTTTCGTTGTTGGGATTTTTTTTATTTTAAATGGCTTTAGTACTTCTCAGAATTTGGAAAGCCGAGCCGACTAAGTTTACACTCTGCTATTAGTGCAATATGAGTAGGTACCTATCTAAATACATATATATATATATATACATAGACAACGTAATGTGATTAATATAACATCAGTTCCCACAAATTATTAGCCGGTTTATTTGAGCAGCTTTCACGATATCATATTGGTGGGAAGATAAGCGCGCAGGAGGCAGTCGTCAATGTAACGGACTCACATATTGGGTCCACGGAACCCTCGCTTATCGGGAGGACATCGCGGGTCAACATTACGCTCGGTACTAATCTGCCCCACAAATGGGCTGCCCAAATTGACTAGCCTACCAAATACTAAATTAAATTGGTTACTTGTCCCATGTTGGGGTGCGATTGGATACGAATCGGGATGCCTTTTTCTTTATTAACCAGCATCTTTATAAATATTTTGGATACATACATAATAGGTAGGTACTTATTGCATAAATATGTAGTGGCTTTCTGTGATGAGACAGATTTGGTATAATAGACATAACTTTTACATTCACTCTTGGCTTCGTGCATTCCATATGAAATTTTTCCTTACCCTTGTGCTGCATCGGACAAACAAAGAATCCAGATACCTGAGAGTAGGTACCTATTCGTATAAATCTTATACATGAAATAAAATTATTTAAGCGTATTATATCGCGTTTAATGTGACTACAACAAAAAAGCTTAAAAAATAAAAATTAATTTACGCAATATCCGTTAAAATAGTTTTATTTCATGAATAACTATCGCAGTTAACCGAAAAAAATATTAAATTTTGTTTCACAATAAAAGTCGCAAAATTAGAAGTAGTGATATTTTTAATGATATAATGAATAGAAGTTTGCCAGGCTCCGTAGCCTAGTTGGTAGGGACCCTGACTGCCTACAAAGCTGTAGGTTCCGGATTCACATCCCGGCGAGGGCGTTTATTTGTAGATTTACTATCACAAATATTTCTTTATTCAAGTATGTAAGTGTTTATATATTTATCTTTAATATAATGTAATTAAATTGGTATTTGGCATCGTCGCTTCGTACCAATATCACAAGCCTTAATTGAGCTTACTGTGGGACTAGGTGGATTTGTGTAAGAATGTCCCATAACATTTATTTATTTATTGTTTCTGTAACATGATACATGCATTTAGTTCTACCGTATTATATTATGTTTACTATATAATCTACTATCCTGTTTCAACCGGACATATTATAGGTTTATACTTGTATTTTGAAAACTATAAACAATATTACCTATACAGAAACAACAAACTAGCTTACAAATTGATAACTATTTTTTTTTATTCGAATTGAAAATCAAGCAGATTACAGTAAGTGTTAATCTGATTAATGTTTTCAGTTTTAGTTTCTCCGATAAATATTGGTAAATAAAGGTCTGTTTATAAAAAATAGCAAGATAGTTAATTAATCTTCCATGAAATTACCAAATAAAAACTACTTACTAATGATTCAATACAGCTAACATCTGCATTATTTATACTCTGCATTATTACCTCAAAAAAAATCGTTTGTAAAGATCACATTTTATCTTCAGCTGCCAAAATATTTGAACTCATTGTGCTCATATTTTTTTTTGGAACGGAGTCGAGAAGGAGAACATTTTATGTTATTAAAGATTGAAGTAGAATAATAAATAATAGATGTTATCATATACATATAAAATATCGAAATTTCTGTTATTTTTTAATGTTAATAATTTGTATACATATTTAAGAAGTACGCCAAACACACAAATTAAAATAACCAATAAAACGACTTCGTTTATTCCAAAAAAAACAATATTGCACAAGTATTTGAAATATTTACCTAATTAAACCTGAACCAGAAAAAAACCTAAAACTATCACTTAAAAAATCCTGAATTTACAATGTACCTACCCTACCACTTGAAATGTATTACCTATGTCAAACATAAATTACAAGAGAGCATCATAATGAAGTTAATGCAAAATAGTGAAAGTTTACAAATTAGTGTCAACGGCAGCGGGTTTTAATAAGCAGCGGGTTTTACTTGTCGCGAATGGCAATTACTCCCATCTTGCGTCACGCGTGGACTTAACGTGTCTAGTTTGAAAAGTCAGTCCGCGTCTCGCTTTTAATGAGTTTTCGTCTAATGCCTTCCTTGCAGAGCAAATTTATGTCATGAATAATAATAGACGCCAGCCGAGCAACGTTTAAATCCCGAACAGCGTTCGTAGATAATCAGATGAGCCTGTGGAACCATCGGAATAAACACATTTAAACGAGCCGATGACATGAAAAGCCTCCTTCGCCGTCACGCCACGCCGTGCGCTGTTATGAACGCCAGCAGTTTTGGTATCTTAATAATAATGCCTCCTTCCTCATTAAGTTCCCACTGCCGGTGTTCTTCCGAATAATAAATACCAAACTTAACTTATTATATTTTAATTTAAACGCGACCCCAGTCATAAGTTTGCCTCTTGAAATTATTCACTCTCCAACTTGCAACTCTTCACAAATTAAAAGTAGGTACAGTTTCAGTGCTTTAAAAGTTACCCACATAGTTACTTTGACTTTGTGCAACATACACCATTCAGATTTTTTTTAAAGCTGCCGCAAAGCATTAAATAAAATAAAAACGAATACTTTTTAAGAGGTAGTGTTTATAATGTATGTTTTAAGAATATATTCCTAATAGTCTGACTATGCAATATACATGCACTCTTCCGTGCAAATTAACTTTCAACCATACAAAATTACTTTCACAAGATTGGTACCTACATTATTTACTTGGAAGAGTTAAAGTGTCTATACTCTAGCATAATATTATTTCTCGTAGGTATTCAACTTGAACAATTCTAAAACAAAATTGTACCTCATACGTTATTTTCAAAATGTTAATTCAGGGTCCCGATCCTTTGTTAATTAAAATCTTTTGTACCTATTATATTTCAGAATGCTGAGCCGGCGGCAGACAAGTGAAAAGCGGTAGCGGTTACGCTTTGGTTCACAACCGCCTTTTTCATATTTCGTAAAATCCACTGCCCGTCGTAGTCGTAGGACTCGTAAGTACGCTTACGACAAAAGTGAGTGGCGCGCCGATCTATACTGTGTTAAAAAGGCATCTGGCAGCATAAATATACAGGCTGCTCGCGAGCATTCCAAAAGATTTTAATACTGAATTCCTGACCATATTTAGAGTCTTTAATGTTACATAAAATTTCCTGGATTCGGATTGGTTTCAGAGATAATCAATCTTTTTTCGAAATAAGTTATTCGACGTAACTCGTCATAAAACTTCTTTTTGATTACAATGCTGCCAAAATGTGTTTTAATATTACCACACCTTTTACCTAGCAATCAAAAAATAAGAATAGACTTGACGAAATAACCTGTCCCTAAAAAAATAATCAAAATAAATAATTTTAATAAAAGTCAAAAGTCTAAAAAAAAGAGAAAAAAGAAATTGTTTTGGAGGTATTTGACATTAGGTCTCATAATATTTTTTTGTTTATTTTGATGTCTAGAATGCATAGTTAAAATCTCTTGGAATGCTCGCGAGTACCCTGTATATCAGATTCAGTACAATAGCTAGTTAGTTTCCGATCTAACTAGCTCCGCAGGGAGCTTCTTGGGGTACCAGTTTTCGATACATTTCTAAGCCGATTTCTTTAGGTATAGGTAACAATATGAATGCGGATTAGTAGCTGCGATTTTTTATTTATTTATTAATGTTATCTCCAGTAACCTAAGTAGGTATTCAGCAATCAAACGAAGACACTGTCCACGTCGCGTTTACTTAAGTAACATTTGGTAAAATAATAATTAATGGTACTAATTATAAAAATAAAATAGTGTAGGTAGAATACATAGATATGTTCATGACAAGAACCTACGATAATTAAAACCATAATTTAAACCTACACAGGGTTTAAATTATTATGTTCAACCAAAAAACATAATTCGTCTCGTCGTCTCCATCTTGTGGCAGGGGCCAAAACACACACTAGAGCTGCATTTATTTTAACTCCCGCAAATATCGCATAGGTACTCGTTGAATGTTTAACGACGTTTCGCACACGTATACGTCGGTACAATACGAACATATTACAACAAAGACATTGAGCGGGCTTAATGTGAATAAGCGAACAAAAGAGCATATATGGGCTTATATACATTTCATTTACAATGATTTTTATAAAAAAAACTGTTGGTAGTTTAACTTCAACGAAATATTTGCATTTTCATCGTTTTACGTCCCATATATCGAATAGAGTAAGCCAGAAATAAGAAAAGATAGGGGTCATTTGTCATTGGAAGAAAGTTATCTCGTTTTGTACGAGGACTATTTGTTCTTTGAATTTGTTGTATGTTTGGACTATTAATATTTTATGCTGCTCACGTGCATATGCGCAATTCTTATAAATATATCTGTTCCTATTAAAATGATAAATTCTAAGAAATACCTAATGTTCCCTCGTTTCTGTAAGTTAAATGAAATTATTTATTCACAAGAGAATCAGATCAAACTTGATACTACAAAGTCTACAAACGGCCATTTATACAAAGAAAACAAAATGGATTCACTTGAAATAATACATACTTAAGCTTTTGGGGAGTATCCCTTCGCGATTGGGAGGCATAGGCAAAGTTGATAGTACGACCGCGGCGATAGTGTAACAAAGACAGATAATTCAAGATTTAAGTTTTAGTGTTTACTATCGGAATGAATTAGACCGTGTGCCAGTAATTATAATATAATTAAATTGATAAACTCGCGTATTTTAGTCAGTGCGCGCGAAATTTTTCGGGGTCTATGTACTTAGATCTATGTATTGTCAACACTCGTTGATAGCGAGCCACGGACTGTCACTTCCATGTTTCAGCAGCTGAAGCAATAAGCCAACAACACGTGTTAAGGGATTTGTATTTTTTTCTTTATCAAACGTACAATTTATATTTCGTTACTCATGTAATTACTACAAATAACAATAAAAAAACACAACTGCCGTTTAAAACCGAGCAAACTTATAAGCTACATATACTCTCGGTCAAAGATTACGGTTCGCGTATAAATGTTTCATAGAATATACGTACTGTGAACACGCTGATTTCAAATAGGGTCCAATTTAATATCCTGTTTTTTTTTCATATAATCCAAAAAATATGTAATTGTATAGTCAGATAACTCCGTGGATATAAAAATAGCAAGTTATGATTATTAAGCTCATTTATTTAGCAGTCTTGTAAATATTCATCCAAAGTGCCATTCATATTTACTTTCGAGGTACAAAAATCAGACTCATACAATGGCTGGATATCTTAAGATGAGCCGAAATTAAATGAAAATTATGAATCCACCGAATATGTATTACAATATTATCATAAAAGAGACACGTTATGTAGATTGCTCATAAAATAATATGAAACAAAACCGCATGAATGTAGATTATCAATAAACATTTAAATGAGGTATTTTGTCCTCACCACAATTTCGCTGGCGTAAATGTAGGTAAGTGCCTTTATATAAATCTACGGCCGCTACTTCACCGTTGACGAGACGTTTTTAAGTATTTTATTTCTACTTCAGGACATTGTGAAAAGTCTCATGTTACAAAATCCTATTACATACAATACCAGCAATAAACTTTAAAAACTCCTGGTGATACAGACCCCTAAACAGGGCAGGAAATCGTTTCGAAGGACCTCTGTCCGGCATTATCTGCGGCATCGGTCCCAAGTTTTCCCATGGAGTGTTTTAGTGACATAAATTGCCCGCGCCTATTTACATTACGCTGTCGTAAATTAACATATCCCTGGGTATTCCCTAGCCAACAACCTGAATAACTCCCGAAAAATTCACACAATTTATAGAAATAACAAATGGAACTAGAGAAAGGGTTCCACGTAATTCTTTTGATTTTTTTGCGGAACATGTGATCTTATCCCATCTTATTCCATAGCGTTACGAAAATAATTTTCAATTAATATCGTGGCCTACAATATATCTTGATATTACCCATAACAAAAAATATACGACTCCTAACATGTGTTACAGTGCATCCTACGTATCTATCCGAAGAAATTAAACAATGAATTGGCACGACCTACGAAATGGTCTTTCGAAGGCCTGAAATTTTAAAGATAAGTGTAACCCCTTTAATACCTCACACTTATGTATTTTATAAGCTTAAGCCGTATTTAATAATAGTTGTGATAGTCCATCAAATTTCGATTAGTTAGTTAGGTAGGAGTAGGTATATTTGATTTGAATTTGTCAAAGATATTGCGCCAAAGCAAGGATGAGCTTTCTCACGGGCTAATCGGTGTTTTAAGGGGACTATATGATATGTTGTGTTATCATAGTGGGCACATTACTGCGATCGCCAATCCGCTTGCCCAGCGTGGCGATTATGGGCATTTACCTCCTTATGCGTCTATACGCATAGTTAATAAGAGAGGCCTACGTCCAGCAGTGGACTATCATAGGCTGATGATGTATGTATAGTATGTTGTGTCTATTACTATACAACGCGTATTTTGGGTATTACCATAGAATAAATAGGACCAAAAATGTCACTTTACGCTAAAACCATCGTTTCGTATCTTAGGGCCCTGCCAAGTTGCCAACCAAGCGTTTTAATTCCCGGTTTCTTTGTAGGCGTGGTATGGTCATGTCCATTGTCCACTGCACTGCCGCTTTGGGTGCGCGCGGCATGTACTCGTACTTGTAGTGGCGCGGCGGGAACTAGGTGTGAAATCCCCTTGGTGTGAAATCCCTTTACCTCAAACTGCCAGAGTAATTAGTGAAGGACCTTCTGAACAACTTTCGACATTTTATTTATAATCTTAGTATTATTTTTTCATTACAAAATAATTCAGCATGCAATGTATAACCACATGATTATGTACAATGTTGTCTGTCACAACTGTCAATAGCTATCAGGTTCTTTCGTGCATTAAATCGGTCGCGTTTTAATCTAATATGAGGTAAATTAAAATTCACGCTATTTATACACCGAAAAAAATATTTACCAAAGTGACTTAGGTTGGCTATACGAGTATTACGAGGAAACTTTGATAATATGTATTGTAACAAATCCTTGCTATCGAATTACAAAACTAAACAGGTTGCAGTCGATACCAGAGTTCTGGTCTAAATCAACAAAGAACATTGTACATTATACCAAACAAGTATCAAAAATGTCAAAATCAACACAGAACATTACATTATACCAAACAAGTATCAAAACTGTCAAAATCAACAAAGAACATTGTACATTAAACCAAACAAAAAAAAACTAGTGTAATCAACCAAATTAATTTAGTAGAATGCCAACATAAAAAAGTTTGGTAAAATTTAAAAAAAAATGTGATAGGACCGGTACCGAATCAAACGTTAATTTCCGGTTAGAATTACGCAAGATCTGATAAATCCAACTTAGCATTTTTTTCAGTGTCGCGCATGATTGTGACGTACATTAGCTCAGTTTGCAAATACATGCTCAGACTCTGTTGCGAATAAAGCCATGAAAGCAATATCTACTTTAATGAGTCCCCGAGCGAGCAAATGACTGCAGCCTCTTTGATTGACCTCGTTGTTGCCTGAAATGAATGTTTTCTTAATGTGTATCTTTTAATTGTATTGCACACTGCTACCTATATTGGCTATATCCAGTACATTTTTATATTCAATGTTTTTTTTAATTGTATATTAGTTATCTCCTGGCCGAATGGAACTGAACCAGAATGGCAGGAGAAGATAAGACATTTAAGCGGACTATGTTACATTATAGTTAAGCCTTAAAGATATAATATAAAAACACAAATCGATATAATCCCACGGTAAGCTCAATGAAAGCTCAATTGTAGATACATACTTAGTGACAATATATATAATAGATAAATACATATACTTAAATACTCATGAGTATATAGAAAACATCCATGACCAATTAACATATATTTTTGATAAATACTTAATTAAAAGCCCTCGCCGAGATTTGAACCTGGAACCTCCAGCTTCACTACAAAGTACAAACTATGGTACGGAAGGTGAACAATGAACCATGGGGTTCCCCTGGGGGGACCTTCCCATTCCTCATTTTGACCTGCCATGGGTACAATGGTAAATGGCATTATGAAATAATCCAGAAATTGTCTTTATAAGCAGATTTACTGATACGGGATTAGAGGGTCATATCTTTCCAAAAATTTATAAATTCTTTAAAAAAAGTCGTTTCGCCGTATGATACGAAACGACCCCTTTTAATAAATCTCTATTTACCATTCCCGGCGAGTGGAGAGCAAAGGCTTACGCGGGGACATTTTTCTTCATACGACTGTGCTAACAAAGTCGAGCGGGTGTCACGTTTATACGCTAAGGGACTATTTTTTACAGCCATATGCTTTTTACGTGTTTTTATTAGTTAAAAACCTTTCAAAACACGCAGTCATATACCATTAGATCAAAGGAATTTTAAAACTAGGAAGTGATAATAGTTTGAGTGAGGTACCTACTTCAAATTAGTCATCTTATTTATACGTAAAATGTTCTGTTGAAGAAAATATTACCGTCAAGAACCAAGGTATACTTAGGTATACTATAATACAATTGTAAAATAATGCTTAATTGATATACATTTTTGATATAACATAGAACAATATTAAGTAAACAGACGTAGGTAGCTAGAGCTATATTTTGTCGTCTCGGCATGCCGCCTCGAGAGAATCCGAAAACTCTGAATTCGGCTTCTAGCGTTACTTAGGTAATTGAAATAGGAATTTCATAAATTAATTTTACGAAGATTTCCTAAGAAAAGACAATCTAAAGAAAATTATGGAGACATGATGGCTCCATTAATTTCTCTCGAGTATATTTCCAATGTGTTTATATTTCTCGGAGCACTATTGAAGGCAACCCGCTACTGTACATTGTCCGCTGGGGTCACTCATAAATTTCAATATACTATTCAGACTTGCGCACTTTTAAGTGAAATATCTACTCCATTTGGAAACCCCGCCACCCAAACTACACACTAACTTGATAAATTATATTTCCCCATTTTCTAAACTTCACACAAAATCGCACACGATAAAACCGTCGACATTGCAAGAAAAAATCATAAATTTGATATGGCCAACTTTTTGTACGTAGCTCGTAGGTATATAAAATAATAAGAAAACAACGGCAGCCGCTCTCATTAGCGCTCATTAAGCGTCTGAAAATATCAGATTTTAACCTTTTATCTTAACATATCAGATTTTATAAAAAACGCATTTTGATAACATTGAGATTACTTCACTAGGCATGTAGACAGGTACTTTGGCACCTAGCGTAAACTCTCTAAAGAATAGATGATTTATTCTACAAACGATACGTCATCTCGTCACTATAAACTACAATATCTGGACAAAATATTACATATACATCGTAGCATATTATATTATAATTTATTAACAAAAAAATAAGTAAGTTTTGGAAACTCCAATTTCACCTGTTTATACTTGTATACATAATTATGTACATATAATTGTATATACATAATACCAGGTGTCCCAAGATTAGGTATGGGACATGAAGGGAACGTAGGTACTCTAAAAAATGTTAATAGACCGTTTTGTAATATCTATCTTATCCTTATTTTAATAGCGGGCAATACTGCATTCATAGATTTTATATGACAAGTCGCTATTTTTGGAGGTATGAACAGCAACACAAAAAATAATTTTAGTTACAAGTTTTTGCTGTTTTATCGTATTTCTTCCTTCTGAGATAGTTACCATGTTACTTTAAAATAATTATTTCATTAGGTGCATTGTTCTCGATTGGCAGCATAAAACCGGAGGTATTTATTTTTTCATATTTAAGTGGGTTCGGTTCCCAGATAAGGTAAGTAATTTTTAGAAAATCTGTGAATGCAGAATTCATAACTTTTAAAAATAACAAAATTACTAATAATAAGCCGATAAGCTCTATAAAACAGTAATTCTTTTATATACTCGTGAACGTGATAGAGAGAACAGGTTTTTCCAATAGAAGTGCGTTGAAACATAGAGCCTAATAAATAATCCGGGCTGTCGGATCGCTTCCCTTTGCCTCCGAGACAGGGCGTCTTCGTGAGATGAGGAAAACCGCCGAGATTTGTACCGTAAAACCTCCTGTCACCGGGAAACAAGGAATACGCGAGATATCATCGCGGGTACCCGGCCGAATACAATGCGAACAAACAAGTGTCATGGATTACGGCTACCTAGCAAGATAGGAACATTGAGCCATTATGCCAATTTTATATTGTTACACTAGATTTTGCCCGCGTTATCAACTTTTTTGATGCGGTTTACTTGTTAAGTGCATAATTTATGATTGTACTATTTGTGACCGATGGGAACTCGGGACTGACGGGATATTTATATTGATTATTGTACATACATAAATATATACATATATATATATATATATACAAAGACCTCGAATACAATGTACACTCCTTTTTTGAGCAGTCGTGCAAAATAACAATGTACGAGTAACCATACAAAAAATAATGGGCTAAAAAAAGCTTTCATTAATGCGTATATATCCGTAAGAAGTGTCTAATATTCGTAGCAAAATTTAATTTAGATATCAAAAATAATCCACAAAATTCATTACATGGAAAATAGATCTTTCTCAAAATCCTTCAAACAAATCATTAATTTCATAAGTATTATTAAGTATGAGTAGTGAAAGATGATTGTGATTTGTTCCTATTTTGTAAGGTATATTTTAGCATGGAGATAGATGCCATCCACTCATCAGGGAACCAATCGAAATTATGCTTACAATGCTACGTAACTACGTAAAGTAAACGTACCTAACTACCTACTTCGGAAAACGTCACTTCGGATGACGAATAAAAGATCAATCTCGCCCCCAAAGTTCATTGATACAATTTCGTCGAATTTGAGCGTCTTCGTGGATGCTACGTGCTCAAGTGAGGTTCTTAGCAATCGTACTTGAATGCTCAATAAGTGAGTTTTGAATTAATGCCCCAATCGCGATTACCTGCGCTAAGAAAACGGACAAGCCAGCAGTATGTTCGTGACTTAATTAAAGCCGACAAAAATGGCTTTCCATTCGTTCCTCACTTCGTCGGATCGAACCTTAATACTCGAGAGTAGATAACTTGGAACAATGTTGACTTTAAGGTATTTGCTCGTTTCGAGACGGTTGGCTTTTGCACGCCAACGGCGCAATTGTTTTGGGAAATTTTTCATTAGGTACCTATATTGTTATTTTGTTTCGTCATAAAAATACTACCGGGAAATTTCAAAGTTCAAAGAATCACACAGTCAATAAAAATGTAATCTGGGTTTCATTTTTAGCTGTGATGTAAATATTTTCGTATGACTATCACTTTCACCTTTCAAGTTTTCAATATGTAGATTTGTTTTGTAGAATTTGATTTAGGAAAATGTTCACTGCCACTAGTCTGTTAACTTGCAACTACTGATCATAACGATAGGGTAGCTTGTGGCGAGCTGTTGGGCAGAAACGACCGACGGACTCGAGTAGTCCCCAGTTCCAGCGTGTCTTCGTCTGGAAACCCAATGCGACCCGTAAGACTTTCAGCTCTGGCTTACCTTAATTGGCCGCCCAGAGAGGAGTCGTCAGGTCTACGTATATGTATATGCGTAAATATTATGTGGAATTGTAAATTTGCATTAGACGAGAGTTGGTGCAGTGGCTATCACAAGTCATTCCCGGGTCCGGTACTGTACTTGTATAGAAAGCCAGAACCGGGAGCTGTTACAACTGGCGGTCTCTTGTGAAGGCATTTACCTACAATCCATCCCATCCCATCCCCATCCCATCTAGTCGGCGACAAGTCACTGCCTTGCCTCGATAACAGTGTAATAATTGTTATGACAGATGTCCAGATCACTTTTCTGTAGGTCCATCTCTGAATAATAAAAATGTCATCACCATAAACATTTAGTCTTCTCCATTTAGTCTCTATACTCCTGCTGGGACCGGTTTACGAATGTCTATTGTTGTGTCCGTAAATGGGTTGCAGCAGATGAACATACAACACAGTAAATTTCTCAAAAGGGACTTGATTGCATCCATATCCCCAAGCAAGCCTATCAAAAGATCGGAATTTCTAGACCCGTGAAACAAAAGAAAGATTATGCAAATGAAATCTTTAGATTAAATCACTTAAAAGATAATTCCGACAATAAAAGGAGTCTATCATTACGTCACAGGCTATTAGTTAATGGCCTACACCAAAAGAATACATAGCCAACCGCATAAACTTTCCTCTGGAATCAAGTTTACATAAAATTTTAAGAAAATGTAAATAGTAAAACGTTGGGAAACTTGGGAATACAAATTCCGAGTGGGCGGGCGGGCGCACTATTAGAACGCTTAAAAAGAGCGGAGAAACGTAGCTTACGTGGTTGAACTGATTTCTACAGAGAGAAATCTACATGAACATTCCTAGTACCTACTTACCTTAGTACTTAAGCTTAGAGTTATAAATAAATATATATAGTCAGCTATAGAGTATATAGGGGGTCCATATTGGCTCTCATAAAATTTGTATTCTTATTTACGATTGTACTACGGATTGGAGTTCATAATAATCACTCTTCATAATTTTTTTCTTCATACATTTTATGTTCATACATTTTAATTCCATGACCAGAACTCATAACACACAGTCCTCATAATTTTTGAATTCCTATGATCGGAGCTCATAACACACAGTCGTCATCATTTTTTAATTCCTATGATCGGAGCTCATAACACACTGTCGTCATATTTTTTTATTTCATAATGTTTCAATTAAGAACGTGTTTGATTCATATTGTTTTTTTCATCACACTTGCTGTCTAAGCGCGCCATTGCTTGCGCGCGTAGCGGGAGTAATAGAAAAGTGAAATTCCCTAGGGAGTAATAGAAATGTCAGTACGTCATTTAATATTTATTATGTCTTAAAACTTATTTTTTTGTCGGCAAGTGTGATGAAAAACATTGTATGCATCACGGTCGGTAAGCGGAATACTAACTCGAGTCATAAAAGCCCTCCGCCTAACGACGTCGGGCTTCTAACACTCTCGTTAGTAATAGGGATGATGACTGTAGTTAAAATAAATTATTTAACATTATGCTCGACATAATACACGAAGAAATTATAACAAAGATGTAGATTGCAGTAATTTTTGTACAGAACTTCTATTTAAGAAATTGAAAAGAACTTAAAAAAAGTAGATCATTTGACAGTACTCAAACGTGACGTCACTTTTGAGTATTTCACATAAAATTCCATAGTGGTGAATTACTGGTGATCGTTTTGACAGTTCGAAAATAGATGCTGATTTGACTTGCCAGTCATCATGCCTATTCCGTACTTACCTCCCTTGATGCACAATGTACTATTATTCAGAATACTTTTCTTCATAAGAAACTATTTTCATATTATGTTAGGGTCACAGTTCTAACCTAACCAAACCCACCTTTCTGGCAGCATATTAGTTCTGTGAAGGTCGCAGTTCTAACCTAACCTACCTTTCTGGCAGCATTTTGGTTCTGTGAGAGTCGCAGTTCTAACCTAACCTAACCCACCTTTCTGGCAGCATTTTAGTTCTGTGAAGGTCGTAGTTCTAACCTAACCTAACCCATCTTTCTGGCAGCATTTCGGTTCTGTGAGGGTCGCAGTTCTAACCTAACCTAACCCACCTTTCTGGCAGCATTTTGGTTTTGTGAAGGTCGCAGTTCTAACCTAACCTAACCCACCTTCCTGGCAGCATTTCGGTTCTGTGAAGGTCACAGTTCTAACCTAACCTAACCCACCTTCCTGGCAGCATTTCGGTTTTGTGAGGGTCCCAGTTCTAACCTAACCTAACTACCTAACTAAAATTCTCCCAGAAGGTTCTGGGAGCATTTTAGTTAGCTCCCAGAAAGTTCTATGAGTAGTTGTATGCTACATACGTAAAAGATAATGTTTTTGTACGAAGAAATCTGATCGAAAAGAAAAGTATTCAAGAAAAAGGCCGAATACGGTGATAAAAGTGATTATTTACAAGCAATAGCCTCCAATATCAAGTTAATGTAAATGTTTATCGTATCATGCACGATAAATTAAGTGAATGAAAGGTATTGTTTAAATTACCTATTACAATGAATCAAAAACAATTTGTATAGAACCTTACCTATTTTCAGCGACTTAAAAATCTGTTTCTATCTATAATTAATCGTATGATGGTTACCTATTATACGTACAATTAATCAAAAACAATTTATATAAAACCTTACCTATTTTCAGCGACTTAAAAATCTGTTTCTATCTATAATTAATCGTATGATGGTTTAATTGTATGAAAAAAAATATATATTATAAAAGAGATGTATGACTATTGACAGTATGAACTTCAATGTATAGGATATATAACACTTATGATCAAGAAATATATGAAAACAAAAATTAGTATAAACAAATGTATGAACATTAACATTATGAAGTCGAATGATTAGGAGTTTCAATATTTTATTATAATAAAAATTATGAAGAGTGATCATTATGATATAAAATTGTATGAGACTCATTTTCGGACTTCCGATATTAGGAGTTAAAAAGTTATGTGAATGAAAGCGCACCCGTATATAGGAGCATCCTAATATAAGTGACATTATCAAAGGTTATAATTCACGTAGTATTTTGAACTGTCATAGGGATTTATCGACTTGTGATATTTATATCGACAAATAGCGAGAAATTTTTATATATTCTGGACTTCAAAATAAACAAAAAAAGGGAAAAACATTTCACCAAAAAAAATATTTTTAATTTTTCATAATTGTTAATTTCAACCCATAACAAAACGAGTCAGTTTTTTCTTCCTTTTTTTCATCTAATTTGGAATCTTGCATCTGAAATATAAAAATTTCACGACAATTTTATTTGTCTTTTGGTCATTATTATTTTTTTCATTAATACACGTACTCAACGATAGCTCTTAGATATTGATGTTTCATTTTGTCAAATAGCAAATAGGTGTACGGATTTTTTTTAAAGAAGAACTTCTAGGTAAGGTACCTAAAAGTACCAGTGCGTAACATGTTAACAGAAAATATTTATTTGAATCAAGATATTATACTCATTTATAAATCTACCTAAAGTATTATCATGTGTTTTAGGAGAGGAGTTTGATAGTTTGGGTAAATAGTATTTATTTTATAGGGTGACAATATCGAAATTTGACAAAATTGTATATTTTATTATTCAATCTGATTGTACAGTCAACGTCAAAGATGTTGTTACGGCTTAATAGTTGCCGAAAATATATTTACACGACCTTAATGTCAAGGCAATAAAGGCGTGTAAATATATTTTTGGCACCTAAACCGTACTGGATGCTTAGCCAAGTTGAAAATCGCTAACGCTTAAATCGTTAATCGTAGGCGAAAAGCAGCTGTCTTTGTCGCACTAATAAGAAATAGTGACAGAGAGGGATAACTACGATACGCTACTAAGCGCTAGCGATTGGCAACTTGGCTAAGCATCCTGATATCTTTGACGTCAACTGTACCAGTAAGAGACATGTGCTTTTGCTGGCTTTAAGGCTATCGAAAAAATGATGAGTCTTACCCTCATGTAATAAAGATTAATATATAACAAAAGTTCATTCTTAGAAATCGTAGACTATAGTACTTCCACCTTATGACTGGACACATGACGAAACTGTAGGTACGGGAATGCTTATTAACTATGAATCTATAACCCGATGAATATATGAAACTATAACTTTTGTATTCAATCGTCATTCATGAATTTAATAATTTCTTCAAATTAATAAAAATTCAATTTTGAACATACAAATGTTGGGCCAATTTATTAGCCAAACCCGTTCTTCACTGAGAATAAACACAACTATAAGTCTAATGAGAAAGTGCCTTATTTAAATGCCTGCCCTCTATTTGAGTTGGGGCCATCTCGCACCTGAGAGCGGGGCTTAAGGAAAGGATGCTAAATAAATATTTTCCAAATGGAAGGGATAAAGGGGCACGCTTCAGCGATAAGTTTCTTCGGCGGGAGTATTCCGAACGACGAGACGAACAATCAACAACCAAGGGCCTCATGGAAAAGGACATTTCGATTATTAGGCGTTTATTGGGCTCCTCGCTCGTTTTTGTCACCTGTTAGCTGATGACTAACTGTAGACAACCTTACTCGTTTCATTTGACACTAAATAAGTTCCTACTATAAATTAAATTATACTACTACAAATTTTAAATTTCTTCCTCCCTTTGCCACCAAGACTTTTGAACGTATATCTACTACACAATAACCGCATCAAGCTACTCGTAAGAAAGAACGTTTATGCCCATTCCAAGCATTTTATTCCAAAAAGGTTCGTAGTTATGGTAGGTAGGCACTATGCATACCTATTAAAATTAATAATTTAAGTGATGTTCAAGAACACGTTGGGTACATAGAAAATGCACGTATACATATAATTAGGAATACATATCCATTGAACACGAAACCGAGAATTGTATAATAATAAATTGATTTCGAGTGACGATTTGTTTGTAACTGATTTGTTATTAAACCATTGAATCAAATCGAAATGTGACTTTAATTTTGATTAGGCAACATAATAAATAATAACGAGCTTGCACTAACCAAAATTTATTTTGATTGAGAGTGAAAGCAAATATCAGTAAATAAATATGACTCTATGATCACATTTATCAGAGAGCACAAAGAGATGGAAAATATCATGATATTTTAGGTGCGTACAAAAGCTGATATCTACGTGTATGGAATACAACGGGAGGTTTGTAGGCTGGCGCGGTTCCTGAAATCATGCGATGCAATCTCAGCAAATTGTACAATTTCCGAGTTCTTTCGATTTCGCCACGAAACTATTAGCTTATCGTGCGGTGTCTTTATAAACACTCGCACAACAACAACATAAATGTAAAACATGCTGTTGTATGTGCAAACTTCAGTACATTTCTCACCATAGTCATAATTCTATGTCACTACCGTCTTTGCTATATTTTTTTGTAATTGATTTTAAATTGCACAGTTGTACAATTTCTACTTACATAAATGCTACTGACAAGAAAAATCCAAAAAAATGTTTTTTGTCTAATCTGAAAGTAGGATGCAAGGGAAAGGTCAAATACAGACTTTATACCAAACAATGATTCCATTTCAGTGTCACAATGACTACCTATATATGGTACTATTTCCACACTTTAAATATATTGACATGGACTTGACTTGTTAAATCAATTTAAAAAAAAACAAAATCTGAGTATGCCTACCTAAAAAAATTATCCGTTTAAGCATGTGCCTGATTAAATTTAAAGAATACCTGTAAAGTATAATAGCATGAATATGACTGGAATAGTCTCCCAAAACAAAAACAGCGAGGCAGTTTGCGTAGGTTCCGACAACATTTCTAATTAAGGAATTTGTTGCTATTAGCTATATTTTGTGTTGCACTTTGTGTATAAGTTTTATAATTGTTCTTACTTACAAATCTTAAAATGATAATTGAGATTTTGATAAAAATGTTATAGTATTGTTAAGTCATATTGTAAAGAGTGAGTACTCTTAAATTGTCGCTAACATAAGTCAGTTTTTTTCCTAGAGTCTCGACGTTTTTGATAAAACTTAAATTACATTCATAATTTAGAACTTACTGGCATGTTTTATTCTTAAAAATAAACAGTCACTTGCTTTTATCTTTCAAGATATCTTCAAAGGAAAAAAGTGTTCGAGATTTTATTTTGCGAAAATTTACCATGAATACCTTATATCTACTTTGGAACTTGCAATATCGTGCAATACAACTCGGAGAACAGTACAAAGGACCATATATCAGTACAAGGATCCGATAAGAAAACGGAATAAAAAATTAGAATTAAAAGTGTGTTAACTGTTTGATCACAAGCCGGCTATTTCGTCCCGAAAAGTGTTCAAAAAAATTGGAACAAGCCAAAGTATTGTGCAAAAAATAAACTGCGGAATTGTTACTTATAAAAAACAAAAAGCCCGGAAGAGAACGGTTTCTCAATATAATCGAGTAATCCGACGTTCTAGACTACTGTACGCCTTGTTGGTTCAAAATACAGGTGTGCTTAATTATTGATGACGAAACGTATCTGAAGGCTGATTTTAAATCAATACCAGGTAATCAATACTCTTCTTCCGGCGACCACCAGAGTCTGTCTGAATCAGAAAAAGTAATTCCAGTCGAAAAATTTGCCAAAAAGTTCCTCGTGTGGCAGGCAATTTGCTAGAGCGGCATGAGAAGTTTGCCTTTTGTAACCACTAGCACAATTAACACTGATATTTATATATCCGAATGCCTAAAGAAGAAGTTGTTGCCACTTATTCGTAAGCATAATTGCTCGACATAATTTTGGCCAGAATTGGCAAGTTGTCACTATTCATCTAGAGCTGAGGAGTGGTATAATAGGAATGCTGCCAATGTTGTACTAAAGGAAAGAGATCCGCCAAATTACCCAGAATTGCGGCTGATAGAAAAATACTGGGCAAATATAGAAACAAAATTGCTGAAAACATCCCAATCGGCCACAACATTGCCTGATTAATAAAAAAAAGTGGATAAAATGTACGAAACTTATCACAAATTATTCCATGCAAAATTCTATGCGTCAGGTCAAGAGGAAAGTTCCAGAATTTTGTCGTCGTGCCTTAGAAAAGGAATAAAATTGTTATAGCTGGTCTATTTTGTCGTAAACTTACAAATAATAAACATTTTTGGGTATCCTTGTATAATATTTTACTGTATTAACCTTTATTCAACTTGCGACAATTTAAAAGTGTTCACTCTTTAGTTAATCTAGCAATGCCTATTAAAGGAAAAATAAATTCAGCAATAACAAGTACAGAAATTGATACCTACAAAAAATTTGCCCAAATTGGCTGAGCTGGGAAATTAAGAGTAGGTTGGAATCCCGTGACAACCAGAGTCTAACGCACGTTCTACGCTGTACATTATTTCTATGGTAAGCACATCTGTTACGGCATTACGGGATAATACATTGGTGTCGTAGAAGGGAATAGAAGGTTAAATGGAAGGACGAAACTCTCACTCGCAGCTGACCGATTTGTGGTGTTTCTCGCAGTTCTAAATCGTTTTTTCACCGCATTAAATATAACAGGGGGCTACCACGATTCACTAATGCGATTCAGTTTAGGATTTAATCTGAATAGCGATGTGTCAGTTCCATATCCATAGAATAACTGTTACAAGCCGAACCTAAACTGAATCGCAATTAAGACATACTAATGCGGTTCAGTTTAGGCCGAGAGAAAGAGACAAGGCTATACGAGTCGTATATCACTGTCGCTTTCCCTGAACCTAAACTGAATCGCATTAGCACGTCATGGTAACAAAAATGTGAATGAAACATGTGAATGTGAAAAAATACGTTTGCTAAAATACATGAGCAATTTAGTTAAACTATCATAATCATTATCACCTTGACGAGTAAGTATGACTAATAATTTTGTCCTCTATTTTATTACCGAACGAACCCAAAGTGATTTTTTTGCAAACTTCACTTAAGCCTTAAAACCCTTTCCAACACTTAAGTGAATTAATTTCTGATCTCTGTGAAGACAATGGATGGGCAGAAATTGTTTTACTCTTTAGTCGTTTTCAACTAATTACAACTTCGTGTACCATAAGGATTGTCGCTGAGTGAAAAATAATCTTATTAATATACTTTGTCTTTTTCGCATAGTATAATATAATATTAAATTTCAAGCAATCATAGTTCACACATTAAAGTGATTTTTCATAACACTTGCTTTCTAAGCGCACCATTGCTTGCGTGTATCGCGGGAGTATTAATATATTTTGTGTTATAACTTATTTTTTTGTCCGCAAGTGTGATGAAAAACGTTGTATGCGTCACGGTCGGTAAGAGGCATACTAACTTGAGACACCCTAAGGCATCGGGCTTCTAACGCTCTCTCTAGTAACCGCACTTACCTCCCTAGATGCACAATATACTATTACTGGATTATTAAAATTTTATAAGTAGCCACCTATAATAAGAAACTCTGCACATGGTGTTTACTATAGCACCGGCAGATAAAAAGTGTATCCTGATTCTGACACCCGTCAGTTCGATACATTTTCTAACCTAAAAAAGTTTCAAGTTTGATCACAATCGTCTCTTCTAAAAGGCACAAATGTACTTTGTACTGGCTGCTGGGCTGGTGCCTCAGGCCGCCTTTTGCTTCAGAAGAACATTAACAAACGGGTGGAATAACCTAGAATGCGGTATCACTAAAACATAGTGACAAATAAAAAAATATTTATATGTATACATTAGTAAGGTGGAAGTACTAGTACCCGACGTTGTACCAATACTCGTCATCACAGCTTGATTTGCAATCGATTAGATAAAATCAACTATTAGGGCATTAAAACGATGATAAATGTATGTGCCTTTAATGCTTCATATCCGAACTTTGAAATAATTAGCTTATATCTAAATTATCTGCATAATTTTAAGACATGTCGATATTTATTAGGACTGAGTGTTAATATTTCTAAGCCCCAATATGTGACATTATACTTGTACTGAGGCGCCATCTATTGGGACTGCCAGCAAAAGCACCTGACACTTATTCGTACAAAAGAAAATTTGTCATTTTGAGAAATTTCAATATTGTCACCCTATAAAATAAATACTATTTAACAAAACTTACAAACTCCGCTCCCGAAACACATGACAATACTTTACGTAGATTTATATACAGGGCGTCCCAAAGTTATGGAACATGAAGGGGAAGTACCTTAAATATCGTAGATAGGATATTTTGCTGAAAGAGGACTTTATTTTATTTTGAAAATTAAATAATACTGCGTTAAAAAAAATAGCTTTTTCTAGGCATCGAACCTACTTTAATACGAAAAAAAACTTTTTCGTAATTTTATGATGTCAATCGAAAGAATGGATAAAAAATAACAATTTTTCTTAAGAAACATAGTATCTAAAACTAAAAAAATAACCAAAATCCAAGATCAAAATTTGAAAAAAATTCTTTGGTTCCATTTCCGAGTGAAGTAAGTAATTTTTTTGAAAGACTTTGACTGCTCTATTACAAAATTTTAAAAATAACATTAAGTCTCTTTCAACAAAATACACTATCTACGATATTTAAGCTACTTCCCCTTCATGTCCCATAACTTTGGGATGCCCTGTATAATTATGAACAAAATGTCGTGATTCAAATAAATATTCTCTATTCACATGTTACGCACTGATACTTCCACCTTAATATTGGGTGAAAGCATTTAATTTGTTTTATAATGCCGAAAATTATCGAAGACGTTTTGCTGCGGTAGATTTTTCCAACGTCTTAAAATAAACTGCTTCTGCCAAACTCCTAATGAGAGCAGGTAATGAAAAACGATATTTATATTTTGTAATAAGGAAGGGCTCAACCCTAACAATGGAGTAATCCGCGGTCGGCCAATCTTCGTCGTACATCTTGTAGGCAATAATTTTGCGCAGATTATTTTTCACTCCTGGCAGCGAGTTTTAATGTCTTTTGAAATAAAATTAAGTTTGTCGTACCGCTTCCGCTCTGTTCATTAGAGGTCTGTTCATGTCACTTGTACCTTTAGCAGTTTCTTTTTAAAATAAATAAATGTATCTATTTACCTATTTAATTTGCAATTAGTTCTAATTGTATTTGTTGTAGTTCGTTTTTTCAGCTTTATAATAATAAAAAGACACATCAAGATTGTTTACCTTATGTTCAATGCTAACAAAACAAAGCATAGTCAGCTCCAAAAATATGTTAACAATTATGATGTTCATGCCTCGGAAATGTATAGGTATTACATGTTTTGGACGTGTCCGTGTTCATAGTATCCTGATACGAAATTTTGTAAGCGGTACTATCGTGGTCATCGAAGAAAATATTACCTATAAATAACATTAAAATAAGACAATATGTACCTACATAACTACCCACATTCTAACTATACCACAGACCATACATTTTAAGGGTGGTTGGACATACCAAATTGGCTAATTAAGCTAGTTCTTCATTACAAGTTTTCTCACAAAGAAAAGGTTCTTCAGCGGTTGTTAAAATATTTAACAATGTGACAGATGTACGGACAGACAGAGTTGCAATATAAGGGTTTCTTTTATACCTTTCTGTGACGGAACCCTAAAAAGAAAAGTTAGTACCTACACAAACTTGAAGTATCATGTAAACCACTCATTCGCCTCTAGCCGTACCTACCCAACCTAGCAATAATACTACTTTCAGAGTTTCGACGTAATAACAGGATGAAGTTCGAGTAGGTAGGTATTCAGGTATCAGGCAATCCAGACCAAGAACAAACATATTCCTGTTTACCTTAACAACTCTCCAACTTTATGAATATATTTCGGCACGATTATTAAAATACTATACTACGTAGGCATTATAATAATATTATATGTGCATGCTAGTGCTACTGCTACCTATGTACCGTATACTAGTAATATAACCTTTTGTGTATAAATGATAATATTATTATCCTATGTTGACCAACAAAATGCCAATATCCTCAGGGCTGTGTTTTTCTAGAAATAGGATGGCGGCACGCTTTTAGCTGAGATATACTTTTATGGTCAACGAAGTTATTCACCTTACAATTGTACATACAACTTGGACGGAGACCTGTCAGTCGACTAACTTGAATAATATTTTAAGATACTTTTAATACACGTACATCAAAATTACTTTCAAATATTATGACCAGAGCAACTTATTCCGGTGTTAATACAATTGTCCTACCACATTCTTAAAAAGCGAATTCGTACGTATTTTTGAACTCCACTAATTATAATCTGTTGTGGAAATTGATCTAAATTATAAGACATATTGAACCTAGCATTCCTCAAATACTTTTAAAGTGTCCAAAAAGTAAGCATAAATATTTGTTTTAGAAAAGACAAAGCAGACCTCTTAAACAGGACCCTAAGTATTGATCAAACGGCGAACTAAAATAAAGTAGGTACCGGAAAAAATAGTCGCAGTCGTAATTTAATTAGAGCGGACCGGATATCCTCTTCGGCTACCTATAGCACTAAATAAGATCAAACTATCATTAAACATTACGTTGCATAACAATATCGACGAAACCTCTCTCTATTTTAATAATATGACCCTGATTACATCCTCAACGACCTACAGTTATGTACCTACCTACCTATTCGTTTCCTAATTCTTATTGACTTGGTAATTGTCGTCACAATCACAATTAATAGTTAAATTTAATACGGGTGAATTCTTTAAAAGAGGGTAAGCAAAGGACATAATAAGTAAAATTAGAAGTTTTTGTTAGAATTGCAATACAAATTATCTGTACAAAAAAGCGGACGACGTGTTACGTCATAGGGTCATATTTAACTCTCAAATAATTTTTACAGCTAATTGCTGCGGAAGCATTTTTGCAATTCGTAATAACTAATAACAATAACATATTCGGCATGTGGCCGAAAACCATATTTTCTATGTAAGCGGGATCACAAGAGCGTTGCCGACCTTTGATAGATTATTGAATGTCAACCGCAACCTTAAATAAAAACTAGAGCACTATAATATGAAATAGACAACACTTTTCAACCCATCTCCATTAGTTGCATCTTACGACACCCCTGAGGCTTGAACAGGGAACCCTAGTAACCATGCCAGGTGATTCGCTCACAAGAATCATATTATGTCGAAACCTATTTATGTAAAAAAAATAGGTACTCCGGGATTCTTTATTGTAGTGATTGAAATTTCGTGACAATTTGAAAGACCATGCATCGCTCGTAATTGGAACATATCGTCGCTGCGCCTATAAAATCCGCTATGTGATTGATTTATGACTTATGACTTTGAAATAGTAACCTAGCAACTATACACAAATAGTACATTACTACCGAGGCCGGGAAGTGACTGGCTGCCGGCCGAATATATGTAGACTGATAGTATTCGGACAGCAACCCGTCACTTCATGGCCGATTAGCCGAGGTATGTATAATCCTAATCTTAAACATGCAATGAAATGAAACAAGAAAATATATCTTTTTTCTAAGAAATTATACGTCAACTACATAACCAAGTCTTTGAAACACAACAAAAATCAAATACGACACCGACATCTCATTTTTTATGTTTGACCTGTTTAAAAGGTGCCAATTTTTACTTTTAAAAAGCGGTATTAGACGACGCGGTCTGTTGGATCCAATCAATCGCATGCGGTGATCGAGGCCGACGACGGATCGCACCGTGTATAATAATATTATTTTGAGTAGTTATTGCACATATTTTAAATTATATAATTTAAATACCTAATTATAACTGCAAAAATTTGCCAATCTTTTTTTATACTAATATTACTTACAGATAATTATTGGCTAAAATCCAAGATGCCAGGTCACCACCCTATGTCAAATGAAAATCAAAAAGAGGCACTTGCCGGCCTAGGCCGGCAACGAGGAGGTACTTCCCGGAGTTCCCGGCCGCTTTTTAGGCACGTAACTACAACATTTTATTGCATGTTTGAGAAAAGGGTATTAATTGAATTAATTAAAATCCACCACATATGAGTTTTTACAGGTGCAACGACGATATTGAAAACACAGACATGATTATTTTTAGCTTCAACTAAAATGCCCCTTATTTATTAATACCTAGTGCCAGCTTTGTGCTGTTTTACGAAGTACGTAGGTAGTATGTTTCTTACTTGCAAGTTTGTCCCTTTTTGGATGGAATTAAAGCAACGGTCGTTTTAAATCGTAAAATTAAACGCGAGCGATTATTTGCGATCCTGTAAGTTGTAACAGGATTCGCGGTGAAATAAAGGAAAAAGTCGTTCCGTAAATGGCCGGTCATGTTCGACAGCGTTTCGTTCGTGACCCAATTAAACCCGATTCTCATTTCGCGGAACTTGAAAGGAACCTCTCAATTTTGAATTACAATAATTGCTGATGAATTTGAAACAGCTAGCATAATAATTCGATGTTACCTTTCCATTTTTCCATTCTAATTTTATTTTATTATTCATAGATAAACTGGTTTCAAGTTAGACTTGTCTTTCTCGTCAGAAAGAGGTTAATGGTTAAGTGTGAAACATTTTACTAAATGAATAATTGACTAGTTTTTACGTCAAACCCTCGCTAATTTGCCGATTTGTTGCTGTCGCGACGACGGTCTCTTGTTCTAATGTAAATAATATATGAGAGGCAATAGGGCAGAACAATCCATCGCCGCTGGTTTGATGTGCTAATGAACAAGTAACAACGTTAACGTTTAGACTGTGTTTAGTTTGGCGTAACAAAGTTGCTTTGTCGGCTGCCAGCCGTGTATCTGTACGAGCCTTCAATTAGCAATGTCTTTAGTGGGAGTGAACATTAAATTACATTTTGATTTCCGGGTTGAATTACACCTACTATGTACTACAATATAGTTCCACTTGCACAATCTAGGGTTAGACCACTAACACGAGGTTAAGCGGTTATAACTGTAAAAAATTATGAACTTGAACCAGTCGACGCCTAACACTAGATAATTAATGAAAATGCATCCTTAAAAACATTACACAATTACTATGTATAGGTACCTATGTATACATTAATAAGTCAGATTTAAAACTTACTTATTTACTACTGGCGACCACTAGCGGAATTGAGGGTAGGAATTCAAATAAGCTAAAAAACCAGACAAGTGCGAGTCCATTTGACTCGCGCACCGAGTGTTCCGTACTAACTTTATAACTAATATAAATATAAAATACCTACATTTAATTTGCGTCATGAAAACATCAATATTTTTTATTTAGGTAAGCTTCGGAGATAAGGGGAGGCTGTATTTTTTCCAGTTTTTGAAGAATGTTTTTTGACTACGAAAAACACCTAATAGACCTAGGACGTAGTAACTAATCCTAGAAATTATGCCCCTTCTTCTTATCAGGCATTTTCCATAGTTGATAAAAATAATTGCCAAACCTTTGCACAATGATGTTGATTTGATGTTGTGCCCTTTTTTCATCTTGAATGACGGTTTCCACAGTAACCTAGGAAAGGAACCCGTATAGTTTCGCCATGTCCGTCTGTCTGTCTATCCGAAGCATAGCTCAGTGACCGTTAGTTAAATGTTTTTTTTTCTGCCCTCCGGCCGGCAAACAACACTTTGCCGGCCGCTGCGCTAAACTAAGTTGCCGCCTGCCGGCTCCGTTGAGCAGAATTTTTTTCTATGGAGCCAGCAAGCGGCAACTTAGTTTAGCGCAGCGGCCGGCAAAATGTTGGTTGCCGGCTGGTGGGCAAAAAAATAGTATGCACAGCTCGGCCGTTAAATTGGAAAGCCTCGGATCACATGTTTGTCGGCCTCGGCTACACCTCGGTCTACAATTACACGTTACCCATCCGAGACATTTCCCACTTAAACGGCCTTGGCATGTAATCTACTAATACACACCTCGGCCGTTAAATGAAGCTCCTCGGCCTACAATTACACGTCATCCGAGACATTTCCCACTTAACCGGCCTTGACATGTAATCTATTATTTAAGTCAACATTTCCGGTGATATACGATCCAGAAGAAAAAAAGATTTGTCTACTAACATGTAAAAAACTCTTTGTAAATACATATTACCTTCGACTTGATATATTTACTCACTCATACGCATTTTACGTTTGTTATAATTATAACATATAGGTTATACTTTAATAATTTATAAGCTTAACATAATTACAAGCAAGATAACGACCTCTTCAAGTTTACAAATCCCCTGACTGGCGCTCTCAGCTTCCTCAAAACGAAATCGATGATAAATATTAATAGAGTACTAAATATAATCCTGCAATAAAACTAATGAATTGAGTTTCATCTCCAAAGCTACGAATATTCATATAATCGAGATCAATTGGAAGTGTCCACCACAGACATCCGCTAATCATTCGAATGGTGAGGTATACGACATTTTAGCTGAATTTATAGGATTCCGGCTGTGAGATGAATCGGCGAGTTAGCGAAGAATAGGTGCCGTGAATACGTTTTATTAATTGAATGCCGTGTCTCGAGTGACAGCCCCGCGGCGAATCAATGGCGCTGGAGACTGGTTCAGTGTCTGTCATAAGCATCAGCCTTGCCAATTGGAAAACTCTTTAAAGTTTGCGAGAATTATCTTATTTCAATTATTTTCATCTACTTATACGGGTGTCGTAAGAGTCGACTAAGGGATAAGTGTCGATAAAATTATTTATTTATAGAAGATTGATGATGGGCAGCAGCATTAACTCATAATTAGGCGATTTTGTAGGTGGAAAGTTGCTCAGTGTGATGACACCCTCTACATAAAATGTTGTCGAAATTAATTCCAACTACAAAAGGTAGGAAAATAGAGTGTTCTCGGCGCTGACTGTAATTTTATCCCTTTCGGCGTCGAGACCCTGGGTCCGTGGGGCTCTGGTGCTTTGAGTCTCTTTAAGCAAATTTCAAAGAGACTCAAAGATACCACAGGTGACCCAAGAGCTGGCAGCTACCTCGCTCTACAGAATCAGCCTCGCGATCCAGCGGGGTAATGCTGCCAGCATCTTTGGTACCTACCATGCCGCGGGGGCCGTTTTTAGATTTAGTTTAGTATGTATAGTGTAGTTTCATAATATTATAGTTTTAATTTTGTATATTTTTGTCGCTTATAAATAAACTCTACTACCAAAGTCTAAAAATATCATGGCGTAGGTATTAGCTATCCACTTAAACTATTACGACTACGCGCGCTTTAGTAGCACTTGCCGACCGAACGTTCCATCCTGGACGACATATTGCTTTCTACAAATTGTAACAGAGTCGGCACTAACTTTGAATACAAAGGCAACATTGCGAGGCGCGTGTTGAAATATTCCCATCGAGCATGTGCAATGTTCACTATGAAGATGTAAGCGACGTAGCGGGAATACAATCTAATTATAATCCGTACATTAACTTTAAACAGCCAATACATTATGATTTCAGTATTACACTCTCGGTCAATGAATACGGACAATTTTTCATAGAAAAAACTGCAACAATTATAAAATATTTAAAATTAGATAGAATCTAAAGACCGAAGAGCTGGCGACTTCCTCGCACAAGTCGCACAACGCATGAGTATTGCGATACAGCGAGGAAATACCGCCAGCATCCGCGGTACAATGCCACAAGGGCAAATCTTAGATATAGGTTAGGTTAAGTAGATTAGTTAGATTTAATCTATTTACATAAATTGTTGCTTTGTAAATAAATATTTTGAAAAAAGAAAAAAAAGATAGAATCTATTTTTAAATCGGGTTATACTAGCATTCTCTGAATTTATGATTGAATCCAAAAAAACATTAAAATTGTCGTTAGATAGTTTGTAAAGACAAAACTGCAGAATGTTTAAAACAAAACACCTAAAATGTATGTAATACGAGTTTTTAATCATGACTTGCTATTTTTATATCTGCGGAGTCACCTGACGATAAAGTTCCATGTTTCTTGAATTGGGTGAAAAATTCAGGGAAATTCAATTGTACTATAAATATAAAAATATATATATATTTGTAATCAGCATGTTTCCAGCATTTTCCATGAAAATTTCATTTGGCCCGTATTAATTGCCCGTGAGTGTACCTACACTTAGATATTTAGACTACTTAGATATTAACAATTAAATGTACTTAGGTATTAAATTGGCTTGATCCTTTGCTCCAAGTAGAGTAAATTAAAAAAAATAAGTTTTGTGGTCGCTTAAGATCTTACAAAAATGAATACTACAGCAAGTGACAGCGTGATCGAAAACAAAACCTAACTACGTACAACCAGCACTTTGAATCTATGATGTACGGCGGCGCAAGGCTAACAATTTTGGGTGGGCGAAGTCGACCCGTGGTGCACCCTGTACTTATGCATTTACTTGTACCTACCTACTGATTAAAAATCTTCGCACCGCCGCCCACATCGTCGCCTGCGTTCAGCGCACCGTGTTGTAGATAGGTACCTAAGTAACACTTGTTTTTTTACTATACAAAATTCGAAAAAAATCAAAGGTCCATATATAAAGGAAAATGGAAGTATATTTAGTGTCATTTAAAAAAAAAACTGTCGGACCATTTAAATATTTTAGTACTTAGATATGAGGCTTGCCGGTCAAATAGAAAAAAATAAGTATGTATTTAGAAAAAATCTACTCATTGTTAAGCAGGAAGTATGAACGTACATGATATTGAATGTGCCCATGCCCTTAAACAGATCACCGTTTTTGTTACATTCTATATAAGTAGTAGTTTAGGCTAGCCTAGGAGTATTTTAAAAGGTACCTAGCTGTTCAGAAAAGACTAAGACCTTTTTCATTTTGAAAAAGAGAACAAAATCTCTTAGAAACTATCTCTATACCGTGAAATGACATTAAGCAAGAAAAATTACTAATTTAACCTTTTGTTTGTGTCCTCCTCCAAGTTCAGAGTGCTCCTGATTACGATACTTGCACTGTGTAGGTAGTTCGCAATTTTCTGCCCGACTGCGCCGCCTTTAGCCTGTGCTCCGTGACGTCGAGGAAGATTTATGTCATGTTTCGTGCATGATACTGGAACATTTTTCCGCTAATGCGCTTTATGATAAAGAAAGAATAATGCATTTTTAGGAACACAGTGTTTCGCCGAATGGGAAAAACTGAAACCCTACCTATCCGGCTTAAAGTAAATACGTTAGCTATAATTTTAGCTCCATTTTCCGACGTACATCTGAAAACTATCTACAACGAGTATTTTCAATATTACCTCAAACCTTTTTTTTTTGTTTGCCCCGGGCGGTATGCTTTACGCATCCCCACTTCACCAGTTGGGATGGCACCCGAAAAAAAAATCTAGTTTCTATTGTACCACTTTGTTGGCATGATTAATATGTATACCTGTACCAAATTACAGACTTCTAGTATTAACAGCCACTGAGCTATGCTGCGGACAAACGGACGAACGGACGGACAGACGGACATGGCGAAACTATAAGGATTCCGTTTTTGCCATTTTGGCCTACTTTCCTATACTAAACAATGGAAAACAAGCATGCGGTCATCTGTCGAATCGTCTTATAGTCAGTAGGTGCAAAACAATTCTAGGATACCTGTTAAACCAACCATGGATTAAGCCTGATGATACAGCACTGGTTTGCGATTTCGTTACAGGTCCTATCCGCCCTTGCACCCGCTTGCCTAGGCAAGCGGGTTAGCGATCGCAGTAGTGTGTAAACTATGTTGATGATGCTGCTGCGCGCTGCGCCAAAATATGCACTTACGTTAGTTGATTTTCTGATATACATACCTGGGTGCTTAGACAAGTTGCCAATCGCTAACGCTTAATCGTCAATCGTAAACGAAAGGCAGCTAACTGTCTTTGTCTCACTAATATGAAAGAGTGACAGAGATGTAAAACTACGATACGCTACTAAGCGTTAGCGATTGGCAACTTGGCTAAGCATCCTGTTAGTTAGATTGCATCGGAATAGGACTGACCGAATGTTGACTACCTACTATCTCGAGGAACCCTATACCCAATTCTCTGATGAGCCAGGCCATTCACGACACATTTATTAATTTACCTTTGCGAAAAATATAATTATGTAATTTAAATAAGTAATAACAGAGAGCGTAAAAAAAGGTCAGTTCACACGTACCCTAATAATGTTAATAGAGTAGGAAGGCCACAACAATTAGTCGTAAGTACTACCGTCCATGTCGGCACGAGCAACGACATCCGAGCATGCAACTAATGAGCGAACCCAGACCGTACCAGAGACAGATTGATAATGAAGACAGCAATGTGCGTTTCCTGGTACTATCGTGGATGACGTCAAGTAAGAGATACTTAATGACTTTGCGGCTTTCACGGGTGGAGACTCTAGTCCCTCAAACTTTTTAAACAGTTAGGTAATATGCTGTCTGAGGCAACGGTGGCCATAGGGCTGGCTCATTTCTTGGTCAGAGGTTAGATATTGCCATCCAGAGAGAAAATGTAGCCAGTATTATTATGTAGCCGGTATTCTCCCCCTGGGAAGCAACTTGGGTGATTTGGTAGTTTGGTTTAGTTATTTTTATTTTAGTTTTTGGAATGTTCTGAAGTTTTGTCCACATTATACCTATTATAAAAATATGAGGAGGTTTTCAACTTTCGCTGCACATCAATAGTTAACGAACCAACCAGCATGAAATACAAACTTTGTAGAATCTGAAGTAGTCAAATAGTTCGTTACCTACACCATGTCCTTAGTCTGTTGACCCTAATACCACCAGTCTTTGTAACTGACTTGTCTCTGGTTAGCATAATGAAACCTCAACGGATATATATCGGGCGGTAAATGAAAGTTTCACCAGCGCAGGGGCATAAATCATAATTTGCGATGCACTGCGGCTCCAAGATGCAGCATATCTAACTTATTCGCTTTGTACAAGCAATTTAATATGCGCACAGTAAATAACATCTTACGTTGGCGTTATTACAGCGGCGGAATAACAATTAGATTAACAACTGGATTATTCAGAGCTTTCGTCATGAGATTTTAATATTTATTGAAGTTTGTAGGTGTTAAAAAATGGTCTGCATTAAATTATAAGTACTTATGTCTAGCCGAAATTATTCATTCAGAGCCCAGAGAGGCAAGATTATAATTAGATACATTGGATCATTATTATTTGTATCTCCCATTGAATCACGGGCTTACAAATCCCGGTTTTTAATAGACTTGCGCGGGGACGTAGACTCCCTTTGGAGAAATTTGGTGTGTTGTACACCTGCATATACAGGGTGGAAAGGGACGACGTTCCTTCCCGCTACCGACCGAGTCTACCAACCATTACGATTGTGATGATTTCGCAATATAAAATAACAAACTTCTGTTTTAATGTAGAAAAACATTGTGTACACGAGTCTTAATATATTTTCAGTCTGTGAATATTAATTTACCATTGTGTAAAGTAGTCTTTATAATTTAAAAAAATAGGAATGAATGTCATAACGTGCTGGTTGAAAAACAAAAGAAGAAAAAGGGCAGATAAAGAATTGAAAATGAAAGAAACGGATCGCTGAAGATTATATCTGTATTAATTTAACAAGGATAATTAAATAAACATGTAAAATACTGTATAACTGGATTTGAATTTATGAAAACTCGGAAGTGGGAATAATCTGCGAGCCAATAAGGTAATTTATATCATTTGTACTAGAATTTTTGTGCACATGAATAGTATATAGTATAAAGGTACATTTTCACTGATGTACTTAATTTAAAGAGTACCAACAGTACTTTTATAATTACTTTATTAATCCCTAATTGCATGTCCTTGATAAAGATTTATTTAAATTTGAATTCTGACATGTTGTCAATAGAGTCGAGAATACATGATGGATATAATTATACATCACTATGCATTTAATGGCTAAAGAAAAATATACGATTTGTTTAGTGTAAAAAGTACTTTCTGTTTGTAATAACGAAGGGTGCGCCAAAGTATTTATAAAATTGCAACTTAGATTATTGGAACTCCGAAATTTCTTATACAATTTAACTTCATAATGATCGGTATTTAGAATAATCTTTGTTCATAATTATCATCACATAGAATTATTTATGTTCATAATATTGTTTTTTATACATATTTTTAGTACTAACTTTTATGTTTATATAATTTTTCACTATACTTATTTTATGCTATATATTCTAATGTTATAGGTATTTATTTTTATCTGTACATTCCGGGGCAGATCCGACTCGGATAGGTTAGGTTAGAAGACTAAGGCGGGAGCTTTGCTCCCGCCTTAGTCTTCGAGGTTATTTTTTTTTAGCAATCTAGAAAGTACTCAGCTCAGTAACACAGTAAGTAACGTATAGAATATTACTACTACCTCGATTATATTGAGAGGTTGTAATTATTCCTTCTCTGTTATGCTAAAACAAACTATGCCGATACTTTTTATGCACATCCAGATTATGCCTCATCATAAATAGGAGCATCGAAATTATGCTCAATAATATTCGAACAACTCGAAATCTGCTACAAAGAAATATGCTAAAGTTGAGTATGCCACAACAGTTTCTGCACAAAGCCCATTATGACTACATAATTTATGTTATTCATAAAAGAATTATACCACAACAGAGTGAACCTAAGGGGAAAATGTTTATAAATAAGCAATTTATTTCAAATAACTTTATGAGTATAGATTAATCTACTTGACGACTTTAGGAGGATAAAATTTCGAAATAAAAATCGTTATGAACATTGTAGGTAGAAGTATAATTTTTAGTAAGAAAAAAAGTATGAGAAAAAATTTTCGGAGTAATGATGATTATGAGTAAAAAACGGTATTAGTAAAAATATTCGAAGAAAAAATTGTATAAGTGCCAATATGGACCCAATAACGAACGACCGATCTGTTCTGTTCTTAGTAGCCGTGCTTGCGAACACAGCACGTTCTGAATACGAGTTAGACTAGCCATTTTATTTTCTCTTGTATGAGAAAATATACAACTCTGCAATTATTTATAATAACATAAGAGTAATATCTCGTTATACGGCTTTATATATTATTATAATCCGTTCATCGTTACATAGAAACATAATCGAACAAAATTCAACCATTGGCAAATTTTATTACCTAATTCTCAAATATATTATAAATTAAGACTTTAATATTTATTTTGGGGGGATAAAGCTAGACTAGACCATACAAAAAAATATTATGTTATGACTCTTGACATATCAAAAGAGGAAGACAGGTGACGTTCTTAGTTGAACGAGAATCGGATCTAGCACGTACGGATACTGACACACTACTATAAAGTATACGTACAGAACGAGTAATATAAATAAAACCAATACAATTGACATGGGCGAGTACGCGGGATGACAATATTTTGCGGTAGATGTCTACAAATGATAATTCGTGAAAATAACAGTTTTAACTACTAGAAATAGTAAGTACGGTCACTACGGTCAGTAAACAAAAATAATCTTAGACATTGTTAAATTGTATATGTGTTTCGTCAGGTCATAAGTCAATTAAATAATAAATAGTTATTTTCTTAATGTGACTACCATAATGAGAGAGATGAATAATAATATGCCATATGATGTTCAGTCGAATACTGTATTCGGAATACAATAACTTATTCTATGACAGTTAAATAGATTTAAATTTAATCTAGTTGCGTCTGTGAGCGGAGAGGCTTTTTAAGTTGGCTATAAATATTTCTTAACATTTTTAGAATTATAAGTAACATGGTACTCAACCATTATGTCGCTCACAATTATTTGATTTATCCACAGTTTTGAGTTATTTAGATAGAGCATTTAAGTTTTGTTTTTCGTGTTGTACTTGTATGTATCTGTAAGAATAATATGATTCATAATAATTTAAGTTACAAATGGTGCTACGGAACTTTACATTGGCCATTGGGCTACGGGCCCAATGGCCACGTTAAAGGTCTAATATAAAAAAAGGCCATGCGTACAGTTAAATATTGGTGCGTGTGCAATACACGTGTAAATAGGAGATTCCCAATTTTGTCAATTTGAAATGAGTCTATAGTGCTTCGATTTATATCAACCCGTTGCGTATTTGCTATTTGAATTTGTTTGGCCACACTCTTTATTGGAATATGTTTCTTTTTAGTCAACAAAGTGGAACATTTTACTAAATAGCCGATATAGTTTTCCAGAATTTCGTCAGAATTAGTTTACCTAAGCTACGTACCTATTACTATTTTCTGTAAGGCAAGGCAAGGTCTTTCGGTTGATACGAAACTCTCGCTACTGGAATAGGTACACACACTCTCCTCTGTATGTTGACAGTTCTTTTGGTGTAGTTATTTAATTATACATTTAAGTAGGTTTTATAGTTAATACTTGGGTCAGAAGCACTAGGATGTCAGGGTTAGGAAAAACATATTGCTATTTTTTAACTACGTAATGTTTCAGTGTCGGATAATCGTATTTCTCCTATGAGTACCGCAATTAACTATTTCGCTCAATCATTTACAAATTTATTTTTGTGTATTTGAATTGCTAAATATTTTTGTTTTAATAATTAAAACGATACTTACATGAATAAAAATGGGTTTTGTTTCTATATTTGGAGTTGTTGAAGCATTGAAAAAAAGGCACAACATGACATATTTCTTGGGCAATACCAAAATTACGACGATGACAATGCCGGTGTTGTCTCATTGTTGGCTCTGAACCTATATTTGCTAGCACACGATCGTGCGCCTGGTACCATATCTACCCCTTTTATTTATATCAATGGTTATAACGCTTTATTTTTAAAATACGTATTGACTTACCGATGCAAAGTTGGCATTAAAAACTTGTGTTGTGAAGGTAAGCAGGATTTGTCGTCCGGTAATCTTAGAATAATATTTGAAAAAGATGATATAGTCTAATAATTCATCATTATGAAATTAATGTTTGAAAAATAAACTTTATCTTTCCTGAACCAAATAGGTTAGAAGGGGCAGTCTATCAAAACGCCACATATTTTTATGGTTTTCACTACCTAATTATACAATAAGAAGTAAAAATGTTTTAATGACATATTTAACGTTTCACATTATTTTGTTTTGAAAAATTACAAAAAGATGTACGTCGTTTATTAAGGCAATTCGTGAGTAATACTAGCATTGATCTTTTAGAAGAAACAAAATTGGAATTCGATTATTTTTACTACAATTTTATTTAACTACTCAGAATTAAATCAGAGATGGTTCCAGTCACAGCCTACATATTACGCCTGAAATTGTGCCACTCCAGCCTTTGGTGTTAATTATATTAAAAAAATATATCGATAATAACAATCAGCATATTTGTGGATAATGTCGACATTATGTCTTTCTTAACTAATCTATTCTTCACCGCTTAGCACGTGTGGCATGGCAAATTTGAATCGCAGATTGGCGCTCAAATGTCTAATTAATTATAAAGTAAAATCCAAGTTATTCTATTTTGACAATAAAGTCTTTTAAAATAAGTCAACAATGTTCTAACTTAACACTCGCTGTCACTGGCCTAAGGTTTTAAGTTGACTCTAAAACTATAGTAGCGGGAATAATCTGTCATAATTTATATTTGTATGCAGGTACTCCTTTGAATATTCTTTAAGTTAGACTTTATAAATCATGTAAACTATGATACACAAAAGGTACGAAATTTCGCCTGTTACCATGTGGTTTAAAAATTATATTGATTCATTTTCATTACTTCACATTTGAATACCCACCCACGAATGCTCTATCAAATAAAATACTTTGAAACTGTGCTCTAGCTTGAACGACTATTTGTTGGACTATTTTTCAACTTAAATTATATAAATTGACTTCAAATAAACATATACTTTAAGTTGTTTTACGCTAACAGTTTATTATAATAATGATGTTACCTATGGCTATTGAAGTGGGTATAATAATATATGAGTAATACTTATATAACTGAATGAAGCATGATTATTCATTTGACTATTGGAAAGCTCACGAATAATAAAATTATAATAATTTGATCAGGCGTCATCTTCGTCTATCATTAAAGAAAAATAATTTAGTACTTACTTTTACATAAATTACCTTACATAAATTATTTGTATTTGTATTTGTATTTACCTAATATGGTACGTTTCATTTTCGCCCCTCATGTTAAATCATTATCTTTATAATAATTGACAGTGTAATAATTGCCACTTATGTTTTTAGTAATTCAAATATGAATACATTTTAATGCACATTTAATTATAAAGTGTGTACAATTGTTAAATAAATAACGCGATGATACGAGCCAAGGGTTGTGTGCTCACAGGGGCTCATGTAATATTTAAATGGTGCTATTTATGTTCCATGAGATTTTTCAGGCCAAGTGTGTCTGGACAGAGCTATGTATGCTCTTAAGCTATATCAGGCCAAGTGTGTCTGAATGGAGCTATGTATGTTCCATAAGATTTTCAGACCAAGTGTGTCTGGACAGAGCTATGTATGCTCTTAAGCTATATCAGGCCAAGTGTGTCTGAGTGGAGCTATGTATGCTCCTTAACTATGTATATCAGGCCAAGTGTGTCTGATTGGAGCTATGTATGTTCCAAAACTGTAAAGAGCTACGTTCCTTAAAAAAATGTGGTTACGTAGTGTTCATAATAGAGTGAGCCATGATGTTTCATGAGAGACTGAATAATATTGTCGATGTTACGAGGACTTTTCGATTTAGGCTATTACCTATGGTTAAATTGCACCTTATTCATTATTATCGTTTATTTTCCGGGATTATGGACTACGACGAGAATAATGTTAAGCGAGAGAGACAAGGCCGAAAATCAAAGATACATGCCGGGCCACACCATCGTCTACGAAGGCCAAACGTGGCCGCGGAGCTGCGAGAAGGAACACTACAGCATGAGTGAAGAAAGAGGAATCTGGTACAGCGTCAGCAGAGCTGTAGATCCTTTGGCCTGAAAAAGAACCACAGCCAAAGCAATTCATTCCACCGACTGCAAACGAGCAAGCGGCTGCCGGCTTCACGATAGATGAGAAAATTAATCCATAATAGAACAGAACAACAAAGGAGAGGTTGATAACGTGTGTTAAGGGAGTGCAGATAATAGGAAGTGTATAGTTTAAGAATTTATTTATTTAAATCATAGTAGTGGTACAGATAGTGATAGCATTAAATTTTGAATAATGCTTATGTTCGACAAAAATAAGGGCAAACAAAATAATAATATTTGTAACAGTGCATAGCTATCGTGCCTCATAATAATAAGTACTAATTAAAAATTAAAAGTAATATAAATATTATAATGTAAAAGTGGTAAATTGTAGTTAATTTTTGCATTCGCTAAGTAGTTTACAACAGAGTAAAACATTATCTAAGAGCCAACCTATAGGGAGTGTTTCAAAACGATTATTCGAACATTGTTTAATTGATGTAGGTAAATTATTATATATTCGAATAATGTAATATAATATCCATTAGTTTTACTTTTGCTTGATACCATGATAATTTTGTAAATTTCCGCCTCATTCACGGGATTCAAAAATATTGTACAGTGGTTCACTGGAGATTCCATGCTGTTTTGTGACCGAAAACCAACTATTTTAGTTGGTCATGACATCATTATTTGTATTAAGCTTGAGATATAATTATTATTGTGTAGTGTCTATATAAAACTTATGAGAGTACTAAAACCATAATTACCTTGAAACTCTTTAACCCTTTGAACGCCAAGACCACAAAAGTAGCCGTGTGTTGTAAATGTTGTAATCATCGAGTATGCTGTCAAATTAGTCGTCTTGCTGGTGGCTTATTTTCGTTGTTCATTAGTAGACATATTGGCGTGTTTATCACATTTTGATGCTAGATGGAAGGCGTTTAAAAGGATAACAGCATATTGCTTTTGTTCTTATTACCCTTTTATTGGCAGAATTTAAAACGAAAATCGTGCGTTCTAGCCTCCTCGCCGTTGTGTAGAGCAAAAAATTCTGCATTTAATAAAATTTCAAAAAGTTGGTAAATAAATATGTATTTTATATACACTGCCAAGTAAAGGGTTAACCGTCTCGAATTCTATCTTCTGATCTAGTGCTTCCAAATATTCGAATACCTCATGCCGTATTATTCGAATACTGAAATCAGCAGAATATTCGGATTGGAAGCCCTAATCTGATCAAGAGATTTCATTCACTTCAGCTAAGTACTTTTAAAACATTGTAATCTCGTATAAAATGCGTACTATCGCAGTCTTATATCACAGGTATTGCCTTTAGAGCAAATGATTACTGAAAAGTAAAATCATCAACCGAATGTGATGATAGATTTTGTTATAATTTATTATTAAAATTAAGTTGTTGTTGTATGTTAGTCTACAAAAAAATCGAGATATTTGATTAAATCTGATTCATGTCTGAATTTTTTGTCGTAGAATTTTACTTTAAGTTATTTTGTGTACACCTAATATATGTCTAAGAAAATATTAGGCGGTCTGTACGAGTCTTATGTTCACGTATGCACCAGGAGTTGCACTCGTACGGATGGCCGAATGTGATGATTTCGCAATATAAAATAACAAACTTCTGTTTTAATGTAGAAAAACATTGTGTACACGAGTCTTAATATATTTTCAGTCTGTGAATATTAATTTACCATTGTGTAAAGTAGTCTTTATAATTTAAAAAAATAGGAATGAATGTCATAACGTGCTGGTTGAAAAACAAAAGAAGAAAAAGGGCAGATAAAGAATTGAAAATGAAAGAAACGGATCGCTGAAGATTATATCTGTATTAATTTAACAAGGATAATTAAATAAACATGTAAAATACTGTATAACTGGATTTGAATTTATGAAACGATGAACTTTCAATATGGGACCAACATCGAAAGCGTACATGGAAAATTGACTTTTCCGTACTATTGAACTCTAACTAATCACTCACTTTGTATGAGGGGTTAATTTTTTTTTTAATATTTCGATGTTGGTCCCATACTGAAAGTTCATCGTAATGGTTGGTAGACGCGGTCGGTAGCGGGAAGGAACGTCGTCCCTTTCCGACCTGTATACATACATAGTTACATACACATACCGTAAACTGGGGTTACTTTGAACTTTGGGGTGACATTGATAAAAACTTCTTTTATTTTTTAATCGCGAATATCTTCCGTTACCAAACGCATTTTTATATATATTTTTTTAAGTCTGGCAAGAACGATAGTAATCCTTATTAATTGTATAGACACTTTAGATGAGTACGGTCGTTAGAATAGCGTATCACGTGTTTATATTTACGTATACTTTTTGCTATTTTTCGAGTTTACAATAACTTCTAAACTAACAATAAGGGTAGTGAGGTAAACGGTTCTTAATCACAATTAACTTGTCACAAGTATGTTTAGGTATACAAATATAACGTTTTTGGGGTCTTCAATTCAAACTAAGTACTTATAACAATTGTTTTTATTCAATCGGGTGTCTTTGATCACCTACATGGGGTCACATTGATCAGAATCTTACGTATAGTTGGTTATGGTATGTCTATCCATTTGACTGTTTATTTTATAAGAAGATTGTTCTCTCTTCGATGTTTGATTTTTGTTTTTAATAAAGTTGAATACTGAAGTTTTTTTATTATATTTCGGGGTCACTTTGATCACAAATATTTGATCAAAATAACCCCACAACGACGTAAATTGTTGTAACTTTTGATACTGCGAACGGATTTATTTATTTTCTTAGGAGAAATTACTCCTGTAAGGGTTTACATTCAGTTACCCTAAAAAAAACATAAGGTATCAAAGTAACCCCAATGTCAGTTTAACTTTGATCACAACGTTTTATTTTTCTATCTTCATAGATTTTTAAAGTATCGTTTCAAATTTTTTTACCGAGAAAGATAACAAAAAGTTGATGTTACTATTTTATTTTTAGATTTTTTTACGCCTAATTTTAGAAGATATCGAAGTTTAAACTTTAAAATTGATCAATGTAACCCCAGTTTACGGTACTAAATATCCGTAAACCGGTCCCAGCAGGCGTATAGACTATTCAGAAGGTATGGAAAATACGAATGGGCTATGTTGATGTGATGGAGGATGGATGGATTAGAGATGGAAGTATAGAAAAGAGGTCCGGTCATAACAATGATTTCTCTTTGCTATCGAGGCTGGCTGTGACTCGCCGCCGACAAGATGGGCCCCGGATTATTATTATTATTATTAGGTTGATACACATGCATACCTGGGATAACTGGGGGCAAGTTATAGGGATTTGATATCGATTAAATTTAAAATTTGTTGAATTTACTACTTTCCCCCGCTGCACATGCATAACCGCACACTTATCGACACCAAATTCCATATTGATGGCACTACTGAAAACTTCTGTGGTTCGCAGTAGTTCCAACAAGTCTTGGCTATTTGGCGCAAATAATTTGTGATCATCCATATACAGAAGGTGAGAAATGACTTCACCCTCTCTCCGAAGCTGGCAACCTAGTCCTGAATCCTTCAGTAGGGTACTGAGGGGATTCAGAGCTAGGCAGAACCACAAGGGACTCAGACTGTCACCCTGGAATATTCCTCGCTCGATCCTTATGAAGTCCTGCGGGCCAGAGGGGCCATCCCCTCCTCCTGGTTGACGAAGGACTGTGGTCCACTGCCTCATACACGCGCCGAGAAAGGATCTTAAAGTTGCATTAACTTTATACAGCTCCAAGACCCTTTCCAACCATGAATGAGGCACCGAATCATAGGCCTTCTTGTAGTCAATCCAAGCGGCGGAGAGGGCCCCTTTGTTACGCCGGACTTGCTGGCAAATGGTCATGTCGATGAGGAGGAGCTCTTTAGTACCACGGGACCCAACCCTACATCCATTTTGAGCAGGAGCCAAAACATTGTTCGAAACAATGTGCGTGTTAATTTTTACTCTCAAAATGGATGTAAGGAGCTTGTACAGTGTGGGCAAGCACGTGATGGGTCGGTAGTTCTTCGCTTCCGTGGTACTAACGGACTTGTAGAGCAGGAAGGTTACACCAGTTGTTAAAGAAGGTGGCAGGGAACCGAGCTCGAGGGCTTGTTGGAATTGCGTTGCCAATCGTGAGTGCGAGCATCGAAACCATTTTAGCCAGAAGTTGTGCAATCCATCCGGCCCAGGACTTTTCCAGTTCTGAGTCGTGCGGATAGCACAACTTACGTCATCGGGGCTGATGGTAACTGCCCCCATAGGTTCGATGGTCTCGCATTCACGTTCGACAACGGTCATCCATTCACCCTCGGTGTGTCCGACGGGCGCTGACCAGATACTACGCCAGAAATCACTCATGGCAGTAGCATCCGGCAACCGCGCGTCGGACACACGGTAGTCGGTTTCCTCCCACTTTCGGTAAACCTTCCTTTGGTCACTCTGGAAAAGGCGATTCTGCTGGAATCGGTTCACACGCTCTCTGTAGCGGCGAATACGGTTTGCCCATGCATAAACCTTCTGCTTCAGAAAGTCGATGCGCTCTGTGAGGTTGGCCATGTAGTCGCGGGGTGCAATACCCGTTCCCGCGAACGCCTGGTTCACAAAGCGCATTACTCGGGGGCGGTTGTTGCCCCCCCTGAAGCAGATCAGCTTTGCAATGAGAGTCCTAAACGAGTCGATACGTCGCTCGATCCTCCCCTGCCATGCGGGGACACCCCCAGCGGTCCTAGGTGCACGGTCAGAGTCCGGAAACTTGACTCGAGCAACACGGCACGCTGCAATGGCCCCGCAGTACTGATCGAGTGCGTATCATCCAAATCTTTCATCATCATCATCATCATATCAGCCGAAAGACGTCCACTGCTGAACATAGGCCTCCCCCAAAGATTGCCACAATGACCGGTCCTGCGCCACCCGCATCCAGCGGACTCCTGCGACCTTCACCAGGTCATCGGTCCACCTTGTGGGGGGCCTACCCACGCTACGCCTACGCTTGAGATATAATTATTATTGTGTAGTGTCTATATAAAACTTATGAGAGTACTAAAACCATAATTACCTTGAAACTCTTTAACCCTTTGAACGCCAAGACCACAAAAGTAGCCGTGTGTTGTAAATGTTGTAATCATCGAGTATGCTGTCAAATTAGTCGTCTTGCTGGTGGCTTATTTTCGTTGTTCATTAGTAGACATATTGGCGTGTTTATCACATTTTGATGCTAGATGGAAGGCGTTTAAAAGGATAACAGCATATTGCTTTTGTTCTTATTACCCTTTTATTGGCAGAATTTAAAACGAAAATCGTGCGTTCTAGCCTCCTCGCCGTTGTGTAGAGCAAAAAATTCTGCATTTAATAAAATTTCAAAAAGTTGGTAAATAAATATGTATTTTATATACACTGCCAAGTAAAGGGTTAACCGTCTCGAATTCTATCTTCTGATCTAGTGCTTCCAAATATTCGAATACCTCATGCCGTATTATTCGAATACTGAAATCAGCAGAATATTCGGATTGGAAGCCCTAATCTGATCAAGAGATTTCATTCACTTCAGCTAAGTACTTTTAAAACATTGTAATCTCGTATAAAATGCGTACTATCGCAGTCTTATATCACAGGTATTGCCTTTAGAGCAAATGATTACTGAAAAGTAAAATCATCAACCGAATGTGATGATAGATTTTGTTATAATTTATTATTAAAATTAAGTTGTTGTTGTATGTTAGTCTACAAAAAAATCGAGATATTTGATTAAATCTGATTCATGTCTGAATTTTTTGTCGTAGAATTTTACTTTAAGTTATTTTGTGTACACCTAATATATGTCTAAGAAAATATTAGGCGGTCTGTACGAGTCTTATGTTCACGTATGCACCAGGAGTTGCACTCGTACGGATGGCCGAATGTGATGATTTCGCAATATAAAATAACAAACTTCTGTTTTAATGTAGAAAAACATTGTGTACACGAGTCTTAATATATTTTCAGTCTGTGAATATTAATTTACCATTGTGTAAAGTAGTCTTTATAATTTAAAAAAATAGGAATGAATGTCATAACGTGCTGGTTGAAAAACAAAAGAAGAAAAAGGGCAGATAAAGAATTGAAAATGAAAGAAACGGATCGCTGAAGATTATATCTGTATTAATTTAACAAGGATAATTAAATAAACATGTAAAATACTGTATAACTGGATTTGAATTTATGAAACGATGAACTTTCAATATGGGACCAACATCGAAAGCGTACATGGAAAATTGACTTTTCCGTACTATTGAACTCTAACTAATCACTCACTTTGTATGAGGGGTTAATTTTTTTTTTAATATTTCGATGTTGGTCCCATACTGAAAGTTCATCGTAATGGTTGGTAGACGCGGTCGGTAGCGGGAAGGAACGTCGTCCCTTTCCGACCTGTATACATACATAGTTACATACACATACCGTAAACTGGGGTTACTTTGAACTTTGGGGTGACATTGATAAAAACTTCTTTTATTTTTTAATCGCGAATATCTTCCGTTACCAAACGCATTTTTATATATATTTTTTTAAGTCTGGCAAGAACGATAGTAATCCTTATTAATTGTATAGACACTTTAGATGAGTACGGTCGTTAGAATAGCGTATCACGTGTTTATATTTACGTATACTTTTTGCTATTTTTCGAGTTTACAATAACTTCTAAACTAACAATAAGGGTAGTGAGGTAAACGGTTCTTAATCACAATTAACTTGTCACAAGTATGTTTAGGTATACAAATATAACGTTTTTGGGGTCTTCAATTCAAACTAAGTACTTATAACAATTGTTTTTATTCAATCGGGTGTCTTTGATCACCTACATGGGGTCACATTGATCAGAATCTTACGTATAGTTGGTTATGGTATGTCTATCCATTTGACTGTTTATTTTATAAGAAGATTGTTCTCTCTTCGATGTTTGATTTTTGTTTTTAATAAAGTTGAATACTGAAGTTTTTTTATTATATTTCGGGGTCACTTTGATCACAAATATTTGATCAAAATAACCCCACAACGACGTAAATTGTTGTAACTTTTGATACTGCGAACGGATTTATTTATTTTCTTAGGAGAAATTACTCCTGTAAGGGTTTACATTCAGTTACCCTAAAAAAAACATAAGGTATCAAAGTAACCCCAATGTCAGTTTAACTTTGATCACAACGTTTTATTTTTCTATCTTCATAGATTTTTAAAGTATCGTTTCAAATTTTTTTACCGAGAAAGATAACAAAAAGTTGATGTTACTATTTTATTTTTAGATTTTTTTACGCCTAATTTTAGAAGATATCGAAGTTTAAACTTTAAAATTGATCAATGTAACCCCAGTTTACGGTACTAAATATCCGTAAACCGGTCCCAGCAGGCGTATAGACTATTCAGAAGGTATGGAAAATACGAATGGGCTATGTTGATGTGATGGAGGATGGATGGATTAGAGATGGAAGTATAGAAAAGAGGTCCGGTCATAACAATGATTTCTCTTTGCTATCGAGGCTGGCTGTGACTCGCCGCCGACAAGATGGGCCCCGGATTATTATTATTATTATTAGGTTGATACACATGCATACCTGGGATAACTGGGGGCAAGTTATAGGGATTTGATATCGATTAAATTTAAAATTTGTTGAATTTACTACTTTCCCCCGCTGCACATGCATAACCGCACACTTATCGACACCAAATTCCATATTGATGGCACTACTGAAAACTTCTGTGGTTCGCAGTAGTTCCAACAAGTCTTGGCTATTTGGCGCAAATAATTTGTGATCATCCATATACAGAAGGTGAGAAATGACTTCACCCTCTCTCCGAAGCTGGCAACCTAGTCCTGAATCCTTCAGTAGGGTACTGAGGGGATTCAGAGCTAGGCAGAACCACAAGGGACTCAGACTGTCACCCTGGAATATTCCTCGCTCGATCCTTATGAAGTCCTGCGGGCCAGAGGGGCCATCCCCTCCTCCTGGTTGACGAAGGACTGTGGTCCACTGCCTCATACACGCGCCGAGAAAGGATCTTAAAGTTGCATTAACTTTATACAGCTCCAAGACCCTTTCCTACCATGAATGAGGCACCGAATCATAGGCCTTCTTGTAGTCAATCCAAGCGGCGGAGAGGGCCCCTTTGTTACGCCGGACTTGCTGGCAAATGGTCATGTCGATGAGGAGGAGCTCTTTAGTACCACGGGACCCAACCCTACATCCATTTTGAGCAGGAGCCAAAACATTGTTCGAAACAATGTGCGTGTTAATTTTTACTCTCAAAATGGATGTAAGGAGCTTGTACAGTGTGGGCAAGCACGTGATGGGTCGGTAGTTCTTCGCTTCCGTGGTACTAACGGACTTGTAGAGCAGGAAGGTTACACCAGTTGTTAAAGAAGGTGGCAGGGAACCGAGCTCGAGGGCTTGTTGGAATTGCGTTGCCAATCGTGAGTGCGAGCATCGAAACCATTTTAGCCAGAAGTTGTGCAATCCATCCGGCCCAGGACTTTTCCAGTTCTGAGTCGTGCGGATAGCACAACTTACGTCATCGGGGCTGATGGTAACTGCCCCCATAGGTTCGATGGTCTCGCATTCACGTTCGACAACGGTCATCCATTCACCCTCGGTGTGTCCGACGGGCGCTGACCAGATACTACGCCAGAAATCACTCATGGCAGTAGCATCCGGCAACCGCGCGTCGGACACACGGTAGTCGGTTTCCTCCCACTTTCGGTAAACCTTCCTTTGGTCACTCTGGAAAAGGCGATTCTGCTGGAATCGGTTCACACGCTCTCTGTAGCGGCGAATACGGTTTGCCCATGCATAAACCTTCTGCTTCAGAAAGTCGATGCGCTCTGTGAGGTTGGCCATGTAGTCGCGGGGTGCAATACCCGTTCCCGCGAACGCCTGGTTCACAAAGCGCATTACTCGGGGGCGGTTGTTGCCCCCCCTGAAGCAGATCAGCTTTGCAATGAGAGTCCTAAACGAGTCGATACGTCGCTCGATCCGCACCTGCCATGCGGGGACACCCCCAGCGGTCCTAGGTGCACGGTCAGAGTCCGGAAACTTGACTCGAGCATCACGGCACGCTGCAATGGCCCCGCAGTACTGATCGAGTGCGTATCATCCAAATCTTTCATCATCATCATCATCATATCAGCCGAAAGACGTCCACTGCTGAACATAGGCCTCCCCCAAAGATTGCCACAATGACCGGTCCTGCGCCACCCGCATCCAGCGGACTCCTGCGACCTTCACCAGGTCATCGGTCCACCTTGTGGGGGGCCTACCCACGCTACGCCTTCCGGTACGTGGCCGCCACTCAAGAACCTTCCCGCCCCAACGGCCATCGGTTCTACGCGCAATGTGCCCCGCCCACTGCCACTTCAGTTTAGCGATTCGGAGAGCTATTTCGGTTACTTTGGTTCTGCTGCGGATGGTCTCATTTTTAGTCCGATCACGCAGAGAGACTCCTAGCATAGCCCTCTCCATTGCCCTTTGGGTGACTTTGAGCCTTCTTATGAGGCCCATTGTAAGCGGCCACGTTTCAGTACCGTATGTCATCACTGGCAACACACACTGATTAAAGACTTTCGTCTTCAAACACTGCGGAATATTGGACGAAAATATGTGTCGTAGCTTCCCGAACGCTGCCCAACCGAGTCGGATTCGACGATTGACCTCTTTCTCGAAGTTGAACCTACCTAACTGAATAGTTTGCCCTAGGTATATATATTCGTCTACAACTTCGAGTGTAAAGTCTCCGATTATTACGGGAGTTGGTGCTACATGGGAATTCGACATGATTTTCGTCTTATCCATGTTCATCCTAAGACCAACTCGCTCGGAGGCTTTACTGAGGTCAACGAGCATAGTACTTAAGTCCTCCAAGGTCTCAGCCAAGACTACTATATCGTCAGCGAATCGAAGGTGAGTGAGGTACTCGCCGTTTATGTTGATACCCAGCCTTCTCCAGTCCAGAGTCTTAAAGACATCCTCCAGTGCAGCGGTAAACAGCTTAGGGGAGATGACATCTCCTTGCCTAACTCCCCGCTGCAGCAGAATAGGTTTCGAGCTCTGGTCTTGGAGTCGGACTGACATTGTGGCGCTCTCGTATAAACACTTCAACACCTCGATATAGCGGTAGTCGACTTGGCACCGTTGGAGAGACTGTAGTACTGCCCATGTTTCGATCGAATCGAAGGCTTTCTCGTAGTCCACAAACGCTAAACAGAGGGGCAGGTTATATTCTTCGGTCTTCTGTATAACCTGGCGAAGCGTATGGATGTGGTCTACAGTACTAAAGCCTCTTCGGAAACCGGCTTGTTCGGGAGGCTGGAAGTCATCAAGCCTGCGTGCAAGACGATTCGTAATGACTCTTGAAAACAGCTTATAGACATGGGTCGGTAGTTCTTCAATAAAGCGTTGTCACCTTTTTTGAAGAACAGTACCACCACACCTCTGTTCCATGCCTTTGGCGTTCTCCCTTCCAGTAAGACGGAATTTAACAACTTCTGAAGGGCCGTAAGGATCGGTTTACCACCCGCCTTCAGAAGCTCAGCTGTAATTCCGTCCTCCCCAGGCGCCTTGTTATTTTTGAGCTGTTCAAGAGCCATTCTAATCTCGCACAGGCTGATGTCCGGGATATCTTCTGTATAGTGTCGGGTCAGTCTAGCTCTGAGGTCTTCCGCTAGATCAACTTCGGGTCTGCTAGTTGACGTGTACAGCTGTCCATAAAAACCCTCTATCTCACTCAGCAGCTCAGATCTGGATGTGACGATTCTACCATCCTCAGTCTTTAATTTGGCGAGCTGGCTTTGCCCAACAGACAGATCCCTTGCAAAAACTTTAGAGCCCTTGTTCCGCTCGATGGCTTCTTCTATACACTTGGTACGGAATTGGCGCATATCGCGTTTGAGGGACTTAGAGATCTGTCTGTTGAGCTGCCGGTATAAAGTCGCATCAACTGAGGATTGTAGAACCAGTTCACTTCTTTTTTCCATTAGCTTCTGAGTGGAGTCTGAGAGCTTTCTGGTCTTATTTGTCCGCTGGGTCTTAAAAAACTTAGACCCAGCGCTATGGACAGCTTCCACAAACCCGTCGTTGAATACGTCCACATCATCGCCTAGGCAATCGAAACGGTTTTGGAGTTCCAACTGAAAGCTCTCGGGGTTTTGGAGATGGAGTGCAGGACGGAGCGTAGACTTCATCAGTCGCGAGCGTTCTAGCTTAGGACATATATTCAACGTGCCTCTTACCAGGCGGTGATCGCTACCGGTTTTAACCGTACTGATCACAGAAACATCGTTGAATATATGTCTCTTCGTCGACATGATGAAGTCGATCTCGTTTTTAGTTGCACCGTCGGGACTCATCCAAGTCCATTTTCTGTGCTCGCGTTTCTTAAAGAAGGAGTTCATCATGTAGAGTCCCTCCTTCTCCAAGAAACCAGCCAGCAGATGGCCCCGGTGGTTCCGACGTCCAACCCCAAATTGCCCCACCCTCAGTTCGTCACCATCTCTTGCCCAGTTTCGCGTTGAAGTCCCCCATAACAACGGTGAAGTAGGTTCTGGAGCTATGCATGGCTTTTGAGATATCATCATACATAGCCTCCACCTCGTCGTCGGAGTGTGTCGAAGTCGGCGCGTACACCTGTATGACCTTCAGCGAGTATCTCTCAGATACTCTGAGTATAAGGTACGCCACCCTAGCCGACACACTCTCGATCTTCACCACGTTGTTTACGAGGGACTTGTGGACGATGAACCCGACACCTCCCTGGGACTGTTGGTCGCCCTCCCGGAAATAGAGCAAGTTGCCGGACTTTAGGATTATCGTGTCCTCGCCCTCTCTTCGGACTTCTGACAATCCCACAATGTCCCAACGCAACTTGCTCAATCCTTCCTCCAGTTCCACTAACTTTTCATCGGTCCGCAGTGTACGTGTGTTATAAGTTGCCAGGGCCAGAGGTCGTCGGTGGTGGTAGCCGGATCTTTGCCGGAGATTCTTAGCACCCCTGACCCCGCTAGCACCCTGGCCGCTACCATAACCAGGGCACCGGGGGTCGCCGGAACCTCGGGGCCGCGGCCTTTTTTGTGCTATCATTTTATTTTGGGGGGTATTTGCCACGCTTGGCATGCGGGTTGGCGATCGCAGTGTCTCCACCGCACTTTAGGGATGCTGCTGCCCATCCCCCGGTGGTCTTGGTCGTAGTTTTCAGACATACCCGGGTCAAGTGTATGATCAGTAACACTTTAGTCCCTTAGTCGACTCCTACGACACCCACGGGAAGAGTTGGGGTGGTGACAAATGTATTCTTACTGCCGTCACCACACGGCATCCAAATCTTTACTGGATCGTATATACGGCTCCAGTAAAGCGTTTAGGGCTCCCATCAACGCTAGGTTGCGCCTATTCATGGGCAAACGTGGTAATCGTGGCCTAGAGTCGGGTGTGAAGCGATGCTGCATAATCGCTTCCTCCAGAGTCCTCCTCAATTGCTCATTGTCTGAAGTACTCACACTCAGGTTCGCAGCATCGTCCTCATCAGCAGCAGGACCGACCCGCAGTGCCTCGGATGCCAAGTCATGTACCGGCACCGGGTCCGGCGACGTGGCGGGTGGGTCCTGCGCCGAGGAAGGAGTCGCGCGAACAGGGAGAGCCTCCAGGCGAAGCCGATCAAGTGTCGAGTCATCCAGCCGCTTTGATCGTTGGATGACTCGCACTTGATCCGATAGTCGCTGCGCAGTCACATTAATGGTTGGTTCAAGGGCCTGAAACAGAGGAAGCATCCGGACACGATACGCGGATAGATTAGTTCCTCCCTCTGTAGCCCCGTAGAAGGCGCGCATGACGTTCTCATTCATAGCTTGAGACCATGTCATGCGTCGCACTACACCACCGGCAGCGGGAGCCGTGGGCGGGGCAGCATGTCCCGCGGGCCATGCTGCGGTCGCGCAGGTGGTCGTGGCGGCGGCGGCGTAGGTCCGCGCTCGTCGCTGCTCGACCCGCTGATGTCGGGCGCGGTGGCGTAATCAGCGCCCGACGAAGATTGCGAGGAGACTGATGTCGATGAGGCGGACGAAGGTCTTGGGCGTGCGATTGGTGGAGACGCTTTGTCTTGGCGTGCTTTGCTACGCGTATACATTTCTTAGATCTTTCAGCGATATTTTGACATTTATATGCTAGCACAAATCAGAGGCAAGTCTGATCGCTGTCGTCTCTTGTACCCTTGAATGAATTTGTACCGTGAAAGGGCAATTTTTCCATGACGAGATGGTAAAAAATATCGTATAAATGCCGGTAAAATACATTGTTTATCAAAATTTTCTAAGAAAGTACAAAAGCACGTCTGACAGTGACGGCGTCAGATTTTTTTTTTTTTTTTTTTATATATTATTATTATCGATTACAGTACAGAGGTTCGATGTCATATCTGATATGGGGCCTCTTGTACGCAGATGTCATTTTAATCAAAATTACAATTTAAATATTGATATTTTAACATTATTTGTATATTTTAAAGATAAACGGGTCTTAATCGCGTAAACTTACGTTTAATTATATCCTGACGTCAACGTGAAACGTCAGGATATAATTAAACGTAAGTTTACGCGATTAAGACCCGTTTATCTTTAAAATATGAGTGATAATCGTGAAAGTTTAAATCAATATATTATTTGTATATTTTGAAAACTAATTTGAAATAAACGCGTAACTACCCGTATAAACTTATTTTTTATTTTAATTGAAGAGTAAGTACCTAATATTTATTTATGTCGAATAACATTTTTGATGTTGTCATTTACAATAACATCGATATATTTTTAATCGATAAAATATTTTGCTACATCACTTTCGTATAACTGCCGTCCAATGGTAGAACGCTGTAAGTCCTAAAATGTAGTTTTGAGAAAAACTTATTTAATAGTTTTAACACTTCGGCCTTTGAAACACCTATTAAAAATATAATGCTATAAAAATCAATTTTACACAGTAGATATGTAACGGTCTAATTTATATAGCCGGCAAATAATATTTTCATATTTTTACGTATTTCAGTAAATATTAGCTGAAAAATGTTTTGCCTCAAGCATTCTACGATAACATTTTATCCCACCTAATGGTAGAACGCTGTAAGTCCCTAGTTACATTGTTCAGCCACATCAGTTTTCCAGTTGTAATGTTATGGCTACTAGGATTTATGTCAAAAACTGATTGATTACAAGAGCAAAACATTACAAATGCAATTATAAACTAAAAAAATATGCTATTTGTTTAAAAAATATACAAATACACTCAAGAGCAATAAACACAGGTCAGATTTTATGGACAATACAATACATGTCCATTGAAAGTGACTGGTTTTAATGGCTCTTGAGAATAATTTGATGTCATAAATTGAAATGTTACATTCAATGAATCAGAAAACTTACATTGGTTTTATGCCACTTAGAATATAGCTTTTAGGGCCCAGTAACTTACTGGGATGGAAATGGAATTTCATAACACTTTTCAGGTCTACGCCTGCAAAGTAACTTTTTTTTTAATTTCGACAACATTTTCATTTTTTTTGTACCTATTTCTTTGTATGTTTGAGAAAAGCACTACACATGCCTCGCCGTGAAAACGGATTCCCGGCCTCTGATGTAATGTACTATTATTTGCATTATTCCTCTTCTGCAGCCTTGTTTTGGCAAACTGTCGATCAAATCATTGTTGAACCCATTTTGGATGTTCATGTTCAGGATGTTAATCAGCGCTTTTTTAAATGCATTTATCAGAACCAACTCTCTTGCATCATAGTTGTTATTGACATGCATGCTATTTGAACCTCAACAACCTTTAGTTTACTTATTCCGTAATTGGTGGTTGTTTAATTTTCATTTCATCTGGAAATAAAGTATTATTATGGTTTAATACCTTCATCATCATTATCAGCCGAAAGACGTCCACTGCTGAACATAGGCCTCCCCCAATGATTGCCACAATGACCGGTCCTGCGCCACCAGCATCCAGCGGACTCCTGCGACCTTCACCAGGTCATCAGTCCACCTTGTGGGGGGCCTACCCACGCTACGCCTTCCGGTACGTGGCCGCCACTCAAGAACCTTCCCGCCCCAACGGCCATCGGTTCTACGCGCAATGTGCCTCGCCCACTGCCACTTCAGTTTAGCGATTCGGAGAGCTATTTATATGCACGCTGCCCAACCGAGTCGGATTCGACGGTTGACCTCTTTCTCGAAGTTGGAACTACCTAACGGGATAGTTTATCCTAGGTATATATATTCGTCTACAACTTCGAGTGTAAAGTCTCCGATTATTACGGGAGTTGGTGCTACATGGGAATTTGACATGATCTTCGTCTTATCCATGTTCATCCTAAAACCAACACGCTCGGAGGCTTTACTGAGGTCTTCGAGCATAGTACTTAAGTCCTCCAAGGTCTAAGCCAAGACTACTATATCGTCAGCGAATCGAAGGTGAGTGAGGTACTCGCCGTATATGTTGATACTCAGCCTTCTCCAGTCCAGAGTCTTAAAGACATCCTCCAGTGCAGCGGTAAACAGCTTAGGGGAGATGACATCTCCCTGCCTAACGCCCCGCTGCAGCAGAATAGGCTTCGAGCTCTGGTCTTGGAGTCGGACTGCCATTGTGGCGCTCTCGTACAAACACTTCAGTACCTCGATATAGCGGTAGTCGACTTGGCACCGTTGGAGAGACTGTAGTACTGCCCAGGTTTCGATCGAATCGAAGGCTTTCTCGTAGTCCACAAACGCTAAACAGAGGGACAGGTTATATTCTTCGGTCTTCTGTATAACATAACCTGGCGAAGCGTATGGATGTGGTCTACGGTACTAAAGCCTCTTCGGAAACCGGCTTGTTCGGGAGGCTGGAAGTCATCAAGCCTGCGTGCAAGACGATTCGTAATGACTCTTGTAAACAGCTTATAGACATGACTCTGAAGTGATATCAGTACCACCACACCTCTGTTCCATGCCTTTGGCGTTCTCCCTTCCAGTAAGACGGAATTGAACAACTTCTGAAGGACCATAAGGACCGGTTTACCACCCGCCTTCAGAAGCTCAGCTGTAATTCCGTCCTCCCCAGGTGCTTTGTTATTTTTGAGCTGTTCAAGAGCCATTCTAATCTCGCACAGGCTGATGTCCGGAATGTCTTCTGTGTAGTGTCGGGTCAGTCTAGCTCTGAGGTCTTCCGCTAGATCAACTTCGGGTCTGCTAGTTGACGTGTACAGCTGTCCATAAAACCCTCTATCTCAGTCAGCAGCTCAGATTTGGATGTGACGATTTTACCATCCTCAGTCTTTAATTTGGCGAGCTGGCTTTGCCCAACAGACAGATCCCTTGCAAAAACTTTAGAGCCCTTGTTCCGCTCGATGGCTTCTTCTATACACTTGGTACGGAATTGGCACATATCGCGTTTGAGGGACTTAGAGATCTGTCTGTTGAGCTGCCGGTATAAAGTCGCATCAACTGAGAATTGTAGAACCAGTTCACTCCTTTTTCCATTAGTTTCTGAGTGGAGTCCGAGAGCTTTCTGGTCTTATTTGTCCGTTGGGCCTTAAAAAACTTAGACCCAGCGCTATGGACAGCTTCCACAAACCCGTCGTTGAATACGTCCACATCATCGCCTAGGCAATCGAAACGGTTTTGGAGTTCCTGCTGAAAGCTCTCGGGGTTTTGAAGATGGAGTGCAGGACGGAGCGTTTAATACCTTAACATCTATATTCATCATCATCAAAAATCATCAAAATCAATTTTAATTAACACACTATTCGGCTGATTTACGAATCGAATTAATGCTGAAAACAAAATTTTGTTTTTGTTTTTGCATTGCAATTATCGGTTTAAAATATGATTTCCTCAAAGTCATACACGAGTGTATGCAGAGACTGTAAAATTTTTAAAAATTATGTAGGTAAACTACTCTGGAAGCATTTCATCGCACTCTCTGTAAAGATAATCAATATTACTGTCGCTTTTGTCGTTTACTTGCAGCGTTTTGTCGTGTTACGCGCTTTAAATATAATTCCTATAGCGATACCAAAACGATGCAAGTGATACTTGCAGCGTTCTGCTGGAACGTAAGACAGTCATGACTGCAGTTGCAATGTTTTGGCGTGCTAAGGCCGTAGTTACAGCGTTTTGACAGTTTTGTACAGCCTTAATTAAAAGAGATATCAAAATTTTGAAAAGAAAGTATGATAGAAAAACTTGAAAGAAATCATTTCATACAAAAACACTTAAAACGCTGTAACTCGAGTTGCAGCGTTTTACCATTGGACGGCAGATAAATGCCCCGAGTTATCCCGGGTATGCACATTAGGGTGGGTCATTTTTTAGAAATTTCGGTACCTACCTACTTAATATACAATTGTAATTGTTTCTGCAACCCGGGGCGTCTATAGGCTACAGTTACAGATTACCATCGGAAGGGCAGTGCGTTTGTTTGTCACCAATATAATATGTAGTGTAAGAACTTTAATAAATCAACAGTAGGTAAACAAGTGCTTTTTGGGAAGCAAAATTACAATTGTCACAAAAAAACCTTGCGACAATTGACACGGGTTTCGGAAAATAAAAAGTCGTTTATTAACGATGTATTAACGTTTTTTTATTTGACAAAAAACACATGTCATAGACCATCGATAGTAATCGGTCGCTGTAGCCTACAGAGGTCTGCGAGTCACAAAATATCAATGTTACTGACAGGGGCGTAGCTACTGCCGTATCTGCCGTATCAATTATACGGGGCCCCCGGGCCACGGGGGCCCCCAAAGCGTGTAAGGAAAAAGAATAAAAACTTTCTAATTTACATATATTACCTCCATATAAGGGCCTCCAAAAATTTTTTATACGGGGCCCCGACCAGGCACGCTACGCCACTGGTTACTGACGTCGACAGTGACGTCAGTAACATTGATATTTTACAATTGTAGTACCTGTCAAAGTGGTGAAATAGGGGCCTGTTGTCTTAAATGCATGCAGAATAGACGTCATCGAGACAAAACTTGCCTAATCAGGAATTTAGTTCTCTACTCCAGTTTTTAACAATAGAAAGACGAGACAATAGGGCAGACATAGGGGTTGTCAGTTAATACTTTGTTACTCATGAGGACGCCGTAGCTGATTATGTGTCCTAGGGTGGGAAGCTACGGTCGATAATTGCTTGGTATGGCTGCATATTTGAGGAGGAAGGCAAGAGCCCTCCGACGGGTAGTGCCCTGTCGGTTGCTCGCCGGACGCCTAGCGCCTCTCGACCCAATAGGCATCGAACTGCCAGCAGCAGAGCTAATCATGTAACCGAGATATTGTCTTTTATTGGACCCTTAGACGAAGCCTACGTGTATTCAATTTTAAATCGATTCGATTGGACATAGTTTAGTGAAAAGGATCAAACTTTTGTCACTGAAATTAATGACTTTTCCTTTTGTCACATTTAATTTTAATTGACATATTTTTTAATCCTTTTCCCTTAACCATGTAGGTACATTGTACAATTGATATTTATAGTACATTGTGCATCAAGGGAGGTAAGTACGGAATTATTAACGAGAGTGTTAGAAGCCCGACGCCGTTAGGCGGAGGGCTTTAATGACTCGAGTTAGTATTCCGCTTACCGACCGTGATGCATACAATGTTTTTCATCACACCGGCCGACAAAAAAATGAATTTTAAAAAATAACATTATTAAATGACGTACTGACATTTCTATTACACCCTAGGGAATTTCACTTTTCTATTACTCCCGCTGCGCGCGCAAACAATGGCGCGCTTAGGCAGCAAGTGTGATGAAAACAACTATTTCACACCTCATGCTCATCAAAGCCGGATTATATGTCACATAAATCTCACGAAAAGCAAGACATTATTCCCTTGGCAAAAAGCGGGTTACTTCTAACACTCTCTTTAGTAATTCCGTACTTACCTCCCTTGATGCACAATGTACTATTATTATACAAGGGGGCAAAGTTTAACTGCCAATATTGAGACCTGGGCTAACGAAAGATTCCAAAATTGAGCCACGAGCGTAGCGAGTGGTTCAAAAATCTGGAATCTTGAGCATTGCGAAGGTCTAAGGCACGAGAGTTGAACAAACTTTTCCGCCAAGTGTAATAAAACTTTTTTCCCTCACTATCGCGAGGAAATATGAATAAAATCTCATCCAGTAAATTAACTTAAAAAAAAAATTAACTTAATATCGAAACGTATCGTAGTATGGTACTAATGGTATACGTATGGTAGGTACTTAAATATAGCCAATGACTTACAAAATCACCATTGAGCATTGACCAATTTAACATGTCAGCGCCGATTGCGCATGTTTACTATGGTCATACATATCCACTTATACTAATCTAGGAACTGGAGTTCGAGGCCAAAGAATCTACGAAAATATTGCCACAACAATGAAATGTTCTTACAATAGTAAATCCTTATTTTCTAAAAACAGACGTTGACATATGTTATTTATTGGTAATTTTAATTATTTAATTTATAGAAACAATATTATTTACTTATTTTCACGTAAATATAAGATGTTTTAATAAAAACTTAATTATCCGCAATTATTAGTAACAAAGTTGGTATTGCGCTGGTATCACCTCAGGTGTATATAACATTTGGTACAGCAATTTAACTACACGTAAATTAAAAGGTAGGTATGGTTAAATTACTAAGCAGTATAAGTACTATACTATACTATACTATTACTAAGCAGTTTTAACCCGTAATAAGAAAATTATATACTCTTAAGAGGTATATTTTAAGCATTTCTTTTACAAATTATTTGGGCGTCATAAAGGACTCTCGGCTTTTATGGGAGTGTACTCGATTTTTACCCAGGACTCAGGAGAATAAGTGATGAAGAAGACAAATAAAAAATAAAATACAAAAAATGCTTTCATTTTCATTTTACATTTCCAAATTTCTTTCCCATAATTTTAACCCGTAATAAGGCACCCCTGCCTTATAACGGGTTAAAACTGCTTAGTAATAGTATAGTATAGTACTTATACTGCTTAGTAATTTAACCATACCTACTGTCTTAACAAATATGGCACGCTGTCGTATGTGTTCACTGGTAATTCAACTTCTTTTTAAAATAGGCTTTGAAACGTTGGCTCTTATCATTTTAAGTTCTTTACAAGAAAATTTTGTCATATCAATGCTAGTTAAGAGAAAAGAAAAGTTTTTAGGTATTTACGTGTTTTTAAGAAAATCCTAGTTGTGACAGCCATATTAAACAAAAAGGCGTACAAGCGTTACACATGTAAATAATGTTTTTATTTGGAATTATTTTAAATAAATAAATTAAATAACAAAACCCGTATTGCTGATGTTGGAGTCAAGACCGCCAAGCTTAAATGGGACTGGGCCGGCCATGTCTGCCGCATGCACCCAGATCGGTGGGCTAAAGTAGCCACGGAATGGGTGCCACAAGACAGGCGAGCAGCTGGCCGACCCAGGAGGAGGTGGAGGGACGACCTGGACGCGCATCTCAACGGCTGGCCACAGATTGCTCAAAACCGGGACGATTGGAGACTTAGGGGGGAGGCCTTTGCCCAGCAGTGGGACACTATATAGGCTTTAATAATAATAATATAATAATAACAAAAAGGTTGTGGATACCTGAAAACTTTATTTGACAATGACATAAGAGACTTTGACGGATTTGACAATAACGCATCTGTCGTAGTTTCGTTGGCCTCGAACTACAATTACTAGATTAGGCAGTGCCATAGAAATTAGAGATTACTTTGCCTCACAAGTGAATAATATGCGTTTTTACCCGCTCTTATTAAAGGATAAAAGAGCGCTTTACGAGTTAGTGAGGGGAAAAAATATGTATTTACGTTTCACATGCATCGTTGGATCACAATAGAGGGAGGGATAAGACAGACCGACAGACAGACAGACACGCGAGTGATCCTATACCTAAAGGTTCCGTTTTTTTCCTTTTGAGGTAAATAATCACCAAATTAAAAATTTAAAAAACCGACTCCAACCGGTTTCTCCATGATTCCCGATTTGTTTCCATCATTGGTTTCCTCAAATCCTACTTTCTGAATGCAAATTCTTGTAAATGAATGAAAATTACCAAAAGCGCCATATATGTACCTATAACAATTGAAGAGATCCCTCGATTTCTCCAAGATCCCATCATCAGACCGCAACTTGGTGCCAATGGGACCATCTCGGGGTAATACACGTTCGATCACAAAAAGAAATTTTAAAATCGGTTCACTATTCTCGGAGATATCGGGTAACATACATACAACAAAAAAAAAATTCAGTCGAATTGAGAACCTCCTCCTTTTTTGAAGTCGGTTAAAAATGAAGTCCTAATGAGTATTGAGGATTGAGGATGGGTTGAGAAAATAAACAAGAAATCATTTTCTTCGTTGTTTTAATGCATCGTAATGACAGTTTGGGCTACAAATAATAATAATGAACTATAAGGTCACACTTTAAACAATTGCTTCTAATAACGTTCTCAGTTTATAAACTTTAAACCTTAAGAGTCTGGCTAACGAGTACCGATTTTGATTACTCTCCGTAAAGCCGTTATAATATATGTCATGTAAAAGAAGACGATAAGGAATATACATCATACAGATTGTTCTCTCTGTTCTCAATCATGTTATAACCCCCCAACGTGTAGCACCTCGTATGGCTTCAGCGAACCACATTCCGTAATCATTGGATTTGCAACTTTACAAACTTTTTTTTACACTTTTATCGTTCATTGACCAGACTCCATTAGTAATCACAATTAACATAAATTATCTATTATATTCTAAGGAATGATCAGAAGTAGTAAGACGAGTACCAAAATTCACATTATTTAATTTAAAAATATGTCTCAGATCCAAAGTCGTTATTGGAGTAAATCCTTTTCAGCAAATCATACAAAACAGAGATTAAAGCACTTCCTTTACTAATTTATCAACAGATAATTATAGCCACACAGTTTCAAATTAGTTTCAATGGTACTAGAATACACCGGTACAATGAGCAAAAGACGTATAGCACAGGTTTATACGTCTCTACTAGTCTCCTAGTCATGCTCGTGATATTATGGTAAAACTGAATGAGATATCGACACGAATTCAGTTCCCTATGGATATGTAGTTATAATATCCTTCTCATTCGTCACGTCGTTCCTTACAGAGCGACATTTAACACTGGATTGACTATGAGCACATTTAGAAAATTACACAACAAATACAAAAATGAATATTTCTGTCTCTAGCGTATAATGATGTATTTGTAATATTATAGCATAATTAAAAAACTAACCATTCATCTTATGAGGGAATGTCAGCAGTAGAAATTCTACAAGATTACAAGAAGATTACGTCTTAGTCTTAAATTGAAGTAAGATTGATATGGCAACTTTTCACGCAGTCACTAGTGGTAACCTAAAGTTTTACATATTCAGTCTGTATTACATCTCGTTGAGATTCAAATTATTTAATATCGAATATGTACCTGTAGTTTGATACGTGACATCTCAGACTTCTCATTTCTGTACTTTTGTCGACTGAAAAGTCAATTGCACGGCTTGTTCAAATGATCGCGACAACACGCAAGCATACTGTTACCACGTGACATTGCAATCCCTATCTTTCTAACGCGTAGGGAGACAGACGAGTAGTCTATGCCACTACCCAATGCAATAGTTAAATTGCGAACGTTACTAATACATAAACTAAGTATTCATTGATTCGTCTGAGATGGTACACAAACTTAATACATAGAAGTATATTTATAGTAAGGGTACTTGCCAAGATTAAATTACTTATAGTAAAGGCATGAAATTGTCCCGAATAAATAATTGTAAAAAATCTTTGCTGTTATCATAGAAGGGTTATTTTATGACATTCACAAAGTCCCGAGGTAACTTAGTAAAGCTCTGTCATTAAATACAGGCAAACTTATGTATATATAACCAAAGCTTGTAATTACATTATACATGTTGCCTCACAATCGTCATGTTAAAGATATGTATACACAATTGATATAATCGATATGCCATTTAAAGTACATACAAAGTTATTAATGTACATAAACTGTGGGCAAATATATAAGAATATACAAACTTTGGCTGTCGATACTTTAAACGAACCACCAGCTATAAATGAGTATGTACGGTAAGTATATTCTACAGTGAATTAAATATTCGAGCGAGTCATACAAAACCTTTAAATCCAAATTAATACAAAAACGGAAAACTAACAACATTGACATCATGCAAAAGCTAAATAAAATAAAAAATGTTATATCAATTTAATCTTCCACATCGGCCATTTGCAGCAAATTAACAGAGACATACAGAGGTACGACGGCACAAAAAATACAGATTTAGATGTTAGACTAGAGTCGGCGCGACACTTGTGATGAAACATTTCACTGACTAGCTACTTCATCGTGAGGACAAGCAACGATTTTGTTGAATTCTTATAACACAACAACGGACATTTTATAACCTTTAACTGACGAGGGGTCTGACAGTTTTCAACTTTATGCAAGATGAAAGGGGTGTACGGTTGCGATTATTTTTACACACAATCATCTCGTCAGTTAAAGATAATATATAACTGATCGTTATAAATTATTAAAACATCATGAAAAGAAATAAAAGATATTATTAGAAATATGTATTATATCTTTCAATGTTGTTTTGATAACTTATAATTATAACGGTTGCTTGAGGCAGTGTCCGGCTCGACGGACATTATAAGTATTATAACAATATTTCTGTCATGACAACTGAAAACCTGAATGTTAGTTTACTGGCGACGAGGCAAGTACAGTCGCTATCGTAAACATGTATACAATACCATGCATAAATATCGGAGCACGTACACTCAAAGGCATAAATAATCTTATTATATTTCAATGTATACATTTTTTATACCTGTACCGTAACACGAGGACAATAGAGTCGTGAATGCTTAAAGCCGTTAGCCCCCATGTATATGATGAGATGACGACTGTACGAGCCGATGCATAGACGAATTCATTTACAAAGGCACTCGTTGTCATTTCGAGATAGCTGTAAGAAACGACTTAGAAGTAAGTACTTTTATAATTGAACGTATATATATCTACCAGTATACGAACTTTTCACTATATATACTGTATATAATCAAACTCAGCCTATTTCATTTATAACGCCAATACATTCAAATTACTTGATCAATAATCAATTATTTTTAAAGGTGTATATAATTATGGATAATATAATACATCAATAAATTTACGCCTCGATTAGCTTGAATTATTCGCCTAACATAAACATTTGTAACAACTACAACACAACATAATACGTCGGGAATGTCGAACAATTATAATAAATATAATATAACATACATTATTTCGTTAAAAAAGCATTATTAAAGATTTGATTAAAAAGATTACAATAATGTACATACATAATGTTCGCAGCTTATTAAAACAGTACAATCCAATAAATATCGGTAAGACTGGAACAGTAGTTATGAAAAGAACCCGATACATTTGTTCTGTTACATGTACGCTTACAAAATATGACAAATGTGGTAATAAAATAAATATTTCTAACCTTTCTTATCACCGTAAATATTGCCTGTCGTTAGTCGAATGACTTCACTACATCACTACACATTAATCTTAACCATAATAAAAATTAGTCTAGCTTATAATATATGACATCTTATATAGTAAGAATGAACACTACAAATATTAAAGCAAACCAATTATCCTTAAATAGGGAAATGTAAAGATGTAGAAAGTATAATAGCTATTTACAGCATATATATGGTACGTAAAATTTAATAATCACTTAATAAGAAAAGCTTTGATAGGCAGAATACCTAGGTTTCGATTATTTTGCATAAGGTCCGACATATTTCGTTCTACTTATAAAAGATGATTTCATATATAGTCGCATAATATTGCGAAAATAAAACAAATTTATAAAAGATATTTCATAAACTTAGACTGTCGAATTTAATAACTACAAAAGACATGTTTGGTTAATGGGTTAAATATAAATAAAATGTTATTGTTTAATATAATCAATTACAACTTATGAAAGTATATCTATTTCCGTTTTCCTGAGTATATTTCTTAAAAGTATGGTATCATCATTTTACAGTTAACACATAAATAAAAGACAATTTATACCCAAGGTACATATTCAGTTTCTTCGCACTATTTTACATTTAAATATATGCATTGACAAGGTAGTTACGTAAAAAATGTAATGTCATTTCAATTCATGAAAAATGACATTTATTTTTAAGTTAAGGCTGGTCAACCAAAGCTTGTAAAGCTATATAATTTAAAACAAACAACGTACAACCATGGCACTATAATATGACTTGCTAGTTTTACTACGTCATAATTATCAAAGCAAAGACTTATTCCTAATAGCCGATACTGTCATAGAATCGTTTAATCGCTTGTGAACTGCGCAGTAACTGCACAGTCGCAGTAACTAACAGGAATAATCTACAATCGCCGATACAGTTAACTGCTCATTCATGAATCGTATGCGTATAATAATAAGGGTCACGAATGGTCAGTAACGGTGCGCGCGTCTTAATCCGTAAAATACATTCACAAAATGCCATAATTGCACTAAAGCGACCTCTCGGTCATCGTTTCCTGCAGTCCAACATCTGGCTGAAAAGCCTATGCACTCTATTCGTATTTCACTTTAACATCACACATATAAATATATAAAATTCTCACAAAAACGTAACAAAAACAAATCGAAAGAGTATTAATTCGAGATTCTATTTTAAGAGCTTCCATTTTCTTCCTCCAGTATAAACGAAAATATACGATTCTGACGTACGATTCGATTTAGCAGCGCTGACACGCATATATATTTATACGAGTAAGTGACAGAAAATATCTATGTGGATGTCAAAATGGTTGAAGGTGCAGGTTGGTATAATACCACCGCATACCCACAAAGTAATATCACACACATCACCACATGAGTGTTCATAATAGTACCACACGAGAGTGATAATGCCTAATTTTATGCACAGACGCA
>JALPQI010005354.1:0-55953 GCA_025490895.1 Thaumatotibia leucotreta | reverse complement strand
ATCTTGTAGTTTGCTAAAAAAGAGGCTTTCGATTTATTTATTAAATTTTACCACACACCCCGAATTTTAAGCCAATTGTTGCATTTTATTTATTTTAAATCTAGTCCTAAGATATTTATTGCATATTTGTCTTAATGTTTTTTTGTCATCATTATTTGTTGATATTAACTTTCTTGTTAGACCTGTGTAATAATAAGTTAAATTTTCGTTTTGTAAATATCTATTAAAATATCACTCTGTTTTAAGCAATTACTTTATTTATTATTTTTCTTCCTTTCAGTTTCCTTTTCTATATCTGCTTCCTCGATTGAAAAATATATAATTAATCCTTTCATCAATTTCAATTCTATCGTCTTTTTTATGTTTATAATTGAGGCTATATGTATTAAATTTATAAATAAGGTTCCACTGGCTGATGGTACCTAGTCTAATCTTTTGTCATTATTCGTTGATTCGTTTGCCGTATCGTGCTAACAAGTACAATGGATAAAACGGGACCATCATAAGCCACTACTACGCATATAACCAGTTGTTCATCAAGCTGGATAGGGATATAATGTTATTGTCGCAATATTATTTTTAAAGCTATAGGGTCTGTTTAGTTTCGGTGTGCATGCTAACGCTACTTCTTTCATCTTGTCACATATCTAAAAGGCAAGTTATTTTTTATTCAATAAAACTACTGTTTACCTATCAGGTATCCAACGGGGAATTCCAATGAGGAAAAGGAAAAAAAATATACAGCCTTCCATAGGCACTGGTCTCACCGCGAGCAACTAAGCTATGAACTGTCGGCTATAAACACAAACAATAGATACGCATTCCCGTGTAAATAAAAGAGACACGGCGATACTCGCCCAGCTATCAGCTATCACCGCCGCGCCGGGCGATTATCGCCGTGTCTCTTTTATTTACACGAGAATGCGTATCTATTGTTTGTGTTTATAGCCGACAGTTCATAGCTTAGTAGCTCGCGGTGAGACCAGTGCCTTAGGCTAAATGACTTTTGGTCAAATATGCAAAATTTATTTTGTTTTTATTGGTATTTCGAATTCCTCACTACATAAAAAAAAACTATCACAAATAATGCACTTTTAATTTCTTTTTGCATATGCTACTAGGTAATTAAAGATTTTTCTTTGTCCATTTGATGCCTGTCAATGGTCAAGTGTAATAAGACGAAGACAACACAATAACAAAATAACATTTTCTCTTAAAATAGACGAAATCCGGCAAATTTCATACGACATTTTTAACTTCAAGTTTGGTCAGATATCCGCTAATAACATTTTTCCCTTTCCTCATGGGCACATTGTATTGAACGAATACGTGTTTTAAAACGGGGTACTTATTTATGTCAAGTGTTGCTAGCAGGATCCAAAAAGATACGCTTAACTGATGACAATGAAATGAATTCACGATTTTACATCTTTCAATTTATAATACCTACTATAGAGGATGGGTAACCTTGTTTCTCGCCGAGATTTCTATAGTGCTTTTCTCAAACTTGCAATGAAATAAAAAAATAGGAATTAATTTTCACAGTAAACAAACAAATAAGTGAAATAAGTCAAAGAACGAAAAGAATTTACAAAAATGTAACTACTTATTGGTAATTTTTTTTTTAACTATTTGATATAATCTTTTACCCGGAGACATTGGCATCAGTTCTTTTTTTACGGTGTAAAGCCAAGATGTTCTGTCACTTTACAAGTCACTTCCGGTATTTTACTTCAAAGCAGGTTCCTTCCGGCAGTTTTTATAGCAGTCTTAGGACTGCAAAGTAGTTATGAAATGCCTTTACATATCAAGTTCAATCATCGAACCAGCGAGGTAGTACTTCCTGGTTTAATTTAACGTACATAATGCCAACATTTTATTGCAAGTTAGAGAAAACTTTTAAATTAGGGGCTAGCCATTTTCCGAGTCGTTTGTCAGTCCGTACTTTTTGTCGTACCAATAACCGTAAAAATAAGGTAGGTACCTACTCATTTTCCAGATAATCTGGGATTAGTGCGTTAGCTATAACTATTTATACACACGCTGTATAAATAACGCTGTATAAATAGTTATAGCTAACGCACTAATCCCAGATTATCTGGAAAATGAGTAGGTACCTACCTTATTTTTTATAGTAAAGAACGATCAAACTAAAGTCAACGATCTTAGTATAGCGTAGTGTTCGTTGAAGCTTAGCATATAATAACTTACAGTGAGTTGGGTGCCGTGTGTCATCAAACATTAGGGCAGGCAGTGAGATTTATATTTGTCGCCATCCCAATTCTTCCCGTGGGTGTCTAAAGAGTCGGCTCAGGGATTGAAGTATCACTGACCATTTATTTATCGAAAATTGATGATGGGCAGCATCGTCATCATAGCTTGCCATTCCGTTCGCCCAGCGTGGTGATTATGGGCATTGACCTCCTAATGCTTCCATAGGATAAGGAGAGGCCGTTGTCTGGCAGGAGACTGATACATATAGGCTGATGATATGATGATTGCCGTGTGGTGACGGCAGTAAGAATACATTTGTCACCACCCCAACTCCTCCTGCGGGTGTCGTAAGAGTCGACTAAGGGATTGAAGTGTCACTGACCATACTACAAGATTGATGATGGGCAGCAGCGTCATCATAGTGGATACATTACTGCGATCGCCAATCCGCTTGCCCAGCGTGGCGATTATGGGCATTTACCTCCTAATGCGTCTATACGCATAGTTAATAGGAGAGGCCTACGTCCAGCAGTGGACTAACATAGGCTGATGATGTGATGATGATGACGTTTAAACAGGCTATAGCAGTCTGCCGCGCTCGACGCACAGCGCGCCGCTGGGAGAGAGCGCCGGGCTCGCGGGCGGCGCTGAAATGTGTAATGGCGCCTGCCTGCTCGCCGGGCCCGCCGTCGACATCGCGCTAGCACCGCAGGAGCTCCGCCAGGAGAAACCCGGTAACATACACTCTGGACAGCGTCAGTACTGCCGGGCTACAGTCTGCTCCGACACCGCTGGGGGGGAGAGATGTGCAACGGCGTCTGCCTGCTCGCCGGGCCCGCCGTCGACATCGCGCTAGCACCGCAGGAGCTCCGCCAGGAGAAACCCGGTAACATACACTCTGGACAGCGTCAGTACTGCCGGGCTACAGTCTGCTCCGACACCGCTGGGGGGGAGAGATGTGCAACGGCGTCTGCCTGCTCGCCGGGCCCGCCGTCGACATCGCGCTAGCACCGCAGGAGCTCCGCCAGGAGAAACCCGGTAACATACACTCTGGACAGCGTCAGTACTGCCGGGCTACAGTCTGCTCCAACACCGCTGGGGGGGAGAGATGTGCAATGGCGCCTGCCTGCTCGCCGGGCCCGCCGTCGACATCGCGCTAGCACCGCAGGAGCTCCGCCAGGAGAAACCCGGTAACATACACTCTGGACAGCGTCAGTACTGCCGGGCTACAGTCTGCTCCGACACCGCTGGGGGGGAGAGATGTGCAACGGCGTCTGCCTGCTCGCCGGGCCCGCCGTCGACATCGCGCTAGCACCGCAGGAGCTCCGCCAGGAGAAACCCGGTAACATACACTCTGGACAGCGTCAGTACTGCCGGGCTACAGTCTGCTCCGACACCGCTGGGGGGGAGAGATGTGCAACGGCGTCTGCCTGCTCGCCGGGCCCGCCGTCGACATCGCGCTAGCACCGCAGGAGCTCCGCCAGGAGAAACCCGGTAACATACACTCTGGACAGCGTCAGTACTGCCGGGCTACAGTCTGCTCCGACACCGCTGGGGGGGAGAGATGTGCAACGGCGTCTGCCTGCTCGCCGGGCCCGCCGTCGACATCGCGCTAGCACCGCAGGAGCTCCGCCAGGAGAAACCCGGTAACATACACTCTGGACAGCGTCAGTACTGCCGGGCTACAGTCTGCTCCAACACCGCTGGGGGGGAGAGATGTGCAATGGCGCCTGCCTGCTCGCCGGGCCCGCCGTCGACATCGCGCTAGCACCGCAGGAGCTCCGCCAGGAGAAACCCGGTAACATACACTCTGGACAGCGTCAGTACTGCCGGGCTACAGTCTGCTCCGACACCGCTGGGGGGGAGAGATGTGCAACGGCGCCTGCCTGCTCGCCGGGCCCGCCGTCGACATCGCGCTAGCACCGCAGGAGCTCCGCCAGGAGATTCCCGGTAACATACACTCTGGACAGCAGTACTGCCGGGCTACAGTCTGCTCCACGCTGCTGGGGGGGAGAGATGTGCAACGGCGCCTGCCTGCTCGCCGGGCCCGCCGTCGACATCGCGCTAGCACCGCAGGAGCTCCGCCAGGAGAAACCCGGTAACATACACTCTGGACAGCGTCAGTACTGCCGGGCTACAGTCTGCTCCGACACCGCTGGGGGGGAGAGATGTGCAACGGCGCCTGCCTGCTCGCCGGGCCCGCCGTCGACATCGCGCTAGCACCGCAGGAGCTCCGCCAGGAGAAACCCGGTAACATACACTCTGGACAGCGTCAGTACTGCCGGGCTACAGTCTCTGGGGGGGAGAGATGTGCAACGGCGCCTGCCTGCTCGCCGGGCCCGCCGTCGACATCGCGCTAGCACCGCAGGAGCTCCGCCAGGAGAAACCCGGTAACATACACTCTGGACAGCGTCAGTACTGCCGGGCTACAGTCTCTGGGGGGGAGAGATGTGCAACGGCGCCTGCCTGCTCGCCGGGCCCGCCGTCGACATCGCGCTAGCACCGCAGGAGCTCCGCCAGGAGAAACCCGGTAACATACACTCTGGACAGCGTCAGTACTGCCGGGCTACAGTCTGCTCCAACGCCGCTGGGGGAGAGATGTGCAACGGCGCCTGCTTGCTCGCCGGGCCCGCCGTCGACATCGCGCTAGCACCGCAGGAGCTCCGCCAGGAGAAACCCGGTAACGTACACTCTGGACAGCGTCAGTACTGCCGGGCTACAGTCTGCTCCAACGCCGCTGGGGGAGAGATGTGCAACGGCGCCTGCTTGCTCGCCGGGCCCGCCGTCGACATCGCGCTAGCACCGCAGGAGCTCCGCCAGGAGAAACCCGGTAACGTACACTCTGGACAGCGTCAGTACTGCCGGGTTACAGTCTGCTCCACGCAATTCAAAAATCAGTTTGGCGATTCAGCTTGTCGGTAGACACTGCCAGACTACATAATAACTATTATATAACTGCTAACATAACTATTATGTAGTCTAACAAACTAGTTTGTCAGCCAGTATGATTCTCTCTGACTATGCATGAAAGAGACAAATCCTGGCCAAACTATAACTAACTACACGATTACATTCGCTGCCCTAACAAAAAAGTTACATTTGTTACATTTCGAAGTCTAAATGTTAATTGCCCTGACAGTGTAACGTAGGACCCTGTAACATTGGGTCAGTGACATATTTATCACTTTGGTAGGCGGAATATCCGACCATGCCATTAGAAGAGACCCGGACCGCGAATTATAAATATCACAATAATAGATTATTCATCTTAAAAGTTAGATTTAGATTCTTCATAATTAAATTTTAAGATCAAGTTCACATTATTAATACTATCGCGAACTTAATTTTAGAAAAATGCACAGTTTATAAGATTTTAATCAACTATGTCGTTATTTTGGTGGGTGGAATATTCGACTTTGGTCATTCCACCCACCAAAATAGTTAAGGCCAATCTTTCAACATTCCGCCTACCAAAATTACTTTAAGTGCATCGTATTCTGAAAATAGTTCAGTTAGATATATCAACTAAAGCCACGTTACGAAAGAGTTGTTAGTCCAACTTGGTGCACTAACCTCAGCTATTGTTCCAGCGCCCTGCGCCGACTACATCCTCCGCGACTCTTGTTCCCCCTCCTCCCACGCGTCCTCTGAGTCCACCGCCCCCCCCGCCGACGACTGGCGACCTCCCCCCGCACTACAACCCCCGCCTCGCCCCTTCTCCCTCTGGCGGACCTTCATACCATCCTTCCTCTTCGTCTGGCTGTCCTTAGCTTTAATAGCTCTCCTCATATTCGAAACCGACTGGGCGTTGCTGAGACCGCTCAAGAGGAAACCGGAGTTGATGTCGCTCCGGCACCATTATTATGCGCCGTTGAAGGAATATTTGAAGAGGAAGGTCCTTGAACTCTTCTGATTCTGATTCCGAGGTTTTTGCGAGGGTTTAGAATGGGGTATTAGCGTGTGCTTCTTGAACACTCAAAAGGTACTACACGAAAGCAGAGAATTGCCAAAATAAGTATGTAAATTTCTATAAAATTGAGAAGTTTTAATAGAGTGGTTACGGAAGCCATACGTTTCTACTCATTTCTATAAAGTTATGCCTTTTGTTAGCATGACTAAGTCAATTGTGACTCCGCTTGTAAATGAGGTTGTCATTTCCACTGAAATTCCTGTGAGATTTGTACGATAGGATAAAAGTTGACTTTGTAAAATATAATATAGCACGAAGATATTTTACTAGGAGATAGGAGTACGTAATTTCGAACGCCGACATCAGAATGTCCAAATCCGAACGCTTTCTAGAAAAAAATGTTGTGACTCTTATTTGTCTCTAAATACTTAACATAACTACTATAAACTTATCTGAATTCAGCAAAAAAATTTTTGGTTGTAATGTAGGTATTTCGATGTGACGATTCTCTCAAAATTCTGGACGTTATATTAGTAATCAGAAAATATTCTAAACCTATATCAAGTGGAAATAAATGTGTACCTTAGCGCAGAAAAATGAGAGTCACTTCATTTGTTTATTAAAATGAAACTCTTCAATCAACTGTCTATTTAAGCTTTTGCCAAAAAACCATGACATATAACAAATAGTAAATAATATGTAAAATAGACTTGCTGACTATGTCTCATATTAGTTCCTCTAAATGGACCCGAAATGTAATGTTTTGGTGGTGTTTGTTAGAAGACAAACCAGAAAGAAATGCCTAGGCTTTAATACTAAATTCAGATAGTGAGATAGCTCAATTAATATTTATATTCTACGTTATAAAGTCGCGTAATACAATTCGAGCCTACTTTTAAGACCACCGCACAGTCAACTCAATAAGAAGTGAATATCCGCGGTTTAGTCTGCTCTAAAAATGAAAACTGAATTCCGTTGTACTGTCGAAAAAAAAAACTTAGTTAGACGGGTATGTAAAGCACCTTATTGTGACTACTAATTTCTCAAAACTGTAGTGATAGAACATAGTTAATACACAAATTATTAAAATGATCTCCTTAGCTATTTTGTCTTTGCAACCGCATATGTTGCTACCTAGTTTCATATCTGAATTTAGTGCTTAAAGTATGGTGTAATAGACAAATGGGACGATTCCAAAGTGTCAAATTTTTCAGACACGTTTTGATAGTTTTCCTAGTACTTATATAGATTTTTAAGACTTACTTTTCAAAACTTTAAATAGTCTGCAAATTAGGTTAGGTCACCGCTATACGCTTTTTTACAGTACAATTTAATTATATTTAAAATAGCACAAACATTTTAATCTAAGCACAACCTTTGTGATAGTTGTTTATTTTATTATCAATTCAATAATATTTATACACATTTTCTTAATGAAGATATCTTTCATATGATGTGAAAAGTGTATTCATATGAAATGATATCGAATTTATGTCTGACACTCAATATGCATAGCTTATTTTAGTAAACTTTTTTGAAATATCTGACGTGTGCATTGCAACTGATTTAATACTTATTAATTATTGTAATTTTTAAATAGCTTATTTCCATATTTTACAGAAAATATTTATAGAACATCTTTTTTTTTAATTTATTTCGTATACAAACATTTCTTTACACATATTTATTTTGTAACCCCAATCTGCTTATTGGATTAATATGGATAAGTTTTTTTCATGATCACACGAAAGTTATGTTTTGTTTAGTTTTAAGTTTACACATAATGTAAACAAGTAAATATCTGACATGTGGGGGCAACTGATTTAATACTTATTAGTTATTTTAATTTTTAAATAGCTTGTTTTCATATTTTACAGAAAATATTTATAAAGCATTTTTTTTTCAATATTTATTAGTTTTTATTACGTAAACAAAAATTTGTTTACACATATTTATTTTGTGATAATTGTAACCAATCTGCTTATTCGAATAGTATGGATAAGTTTTTTCCATGACAAACGAAAGTTATGTTTTGTTTAGTTTTAAGTTTACATACGTAGGATGCCCTGAAAATTTCGGGAATTTAATACTTAGGAACGTATATTTGACATGTGTTATACCTCTTTCTTACAAGCATAGTCTCATTATTCGAAAACACTGGCCATTTAGAAAAAAAAAACAATGTCCGATTTTCAATTGTTTTTAAAGTCGTTGAGTCGCTGGTGAAAATGGAGCTGTCCCGCGAAAGTTTTAGAGCAATGATTTATTATGACTTTAAAAGTGTATTAACACAACAACAATGTGGAGACCGATTAACTATTGCTTTTAGTAGTGAAGCACCTTCAAAGACGACCATATACAGGTGGTATTCGGAATTCCAACGTGGCCGTGTGTCTCTTGCGGATGACGTACGTGAGGGTCGACCGAAAACGGCCGTTACCGATCAAAACATCGATGTTGTTCGCCAACTGATAAAGGAAGATAGGCATGTTACATATCGGGAGATTCAGGAGACTTTAGGCATTGGAATGAGTCAGGTACAAGTTATTTTACAACAAGAGTTGGGCGTGCGGAAGTTATTTTCCCGGTGGATTCCTCACTTGTTATCTGACGACCAGAAAACGGTACGTGTCAATTGGTGCCGCAAAACTTTAAAAAGATTTAATGGAGGAAGCTCAAATGCCGTTTTTAGTAATGTGTCAGGTGACGAATCATGGATTTACGCATATGATCCTGAATCGAAAAACCAATCTCGAGTTTGGGTTTACGAAGACGAACCGAAGCCGACAAAAGTTGTTCGTTCTCGCAGCACGATCAAAAAAATGGTAGCCACGTTTGTCTCCAAATCGGGTCACGTGGCGACTATCGCTCTTGAAGATCGAAGAACTGTCAATGCCGATTGGTATATATGCGTTTGTTTACCGATTGTTTTTGCTGAACTGCGAAAAACTAACCCTAACCGCCGTATTATACTACACCATGATAATGCCAGCCCTCACACCGCTCAGAAAACAGACGACTATCTGAAGGGCGAAAACGTCGAATTAGTGGACCATCCTCCGTACAGCCCCGACCTAAGACCCAACGATTTTTTTACTTTCCCGAAAATAAAGAATCGGTTGCGTGGTCAGCGTTTTCAGACCGCGGAAGAAGCAGTCGACGCTTATAAAATGGCCATTTTGTCAACCCCCACTTCAGACTTCAATAACTGTTTTAAAAACTGGTTTCAGAGAATGAAAAAGTGTATTAAACACAAAGGAGAATACTTTGAAAAACAATAAAAGTACTTTTATTTGATTAAAATGCGTATTTTTTCCGATTCCCGAAACTTTCAGGGCAACCTACGTATAGTTAATGTATAGTAGAACAAATTTAAAGTCACATTTAATAATACAAAGCTCTGATTATTATTCGCACAAATTCTGAGTTGTGACATTTTACCTAATGTAGTCGTGTTGGGTAAATAAATGTGGGCCAATTAACTTTTTTTACTCAAGATCAAGTACTAGACCTATAATTTACGCTACCACATATTCGAAAATCATAAAAAATGGGTATTTTTTTCCTCAATATTATAAAATAATAAAATAAAATTTCAGGCAGCACACCCATATACAGACAAAAAGAAAAAAAAGGTTAAAAGTCAAATACAAATGTAATACACATAAAATGACAAAAATAATTATAAAATATACTAATAAGAGTAGAATTATGGTAACTCAGTAGACAAACTCTTACTTTCATGTACTATATATTTGCTAAGTTACCATTAAAATAAAAGAGAGTAAACCTAAAATGGTGAAAAACCACAGGTTTTAGTTACAATACTGAGCTCAATGTATAAATACATTGTGATGGTGTGTTATTAAGGTTGTTCGTGAAACGGCAATTTACAAACCACACGAAAAATGTTGATTGGCCCATGTATGAAGTGTTTCAATTACCCAACTTGACTATACCTAAAAGAATCTCATATTTGCTTTTATTAGACATTCCACTTGGCAATAGTCTTCCAAGTTTATTTATTTTCTTGGTAATAATATACACAGAGCATTTATTTTGTACATACTAGCCGTAACGAAAGGGATTTTTTTTGTAAACGGTAAATATTATTGTGCCATAAGGAATTACACACTAGTCGTATTGAGAATATTTATAATATGTAATTGATAAATAAATTTAGGATTATCTGATTTCTAAACGTTCCTCATTTTATTTATTTAAAAATATATTTAAGCATATTACTAAATTGATTAATGACAATTTTAATGCACAATTATCTACATTTATATTTGATTCACTGTGGAATTGTAAAAGTACTCATTATTTTATTTGTTGTTACTTGTGATTAGCAAATACTATGTTTATATTTTATTGATTCGTTTGTTAATGTTAATAATGCCTTATTAGAGTGAGTGTGTTAGAATAAAGAGTAAGACTTCGCCTAGTCACACAGTCGTTTAGAAACTGGTTAGGCAATGCTGTGGCAGTCTAATTTTATTCAATATTAAAAAATCGACCCAACCAACGGCTACAAATCATAACTACTAACCTAACTACCAGGGCTACATTCATGTTGTAAAAAATATTCTATTGAAAATTGCTTATTCGCGGTACTCTATAGCTTAGCTGTTATAGCTACTGCCTCGGGTTGAAAACAGGCTTAACTAACGAATTTCAAAATACCTACTTACTGTAATCAAATTAGTCTCGTTTTTTTATCAAGACACATTCCATCGAATCTACTTTTCATTGCCCTATTTTGTATTGCGAAGCAAATAAGTCATTTGTTGGTTAATCAGTATGTACGAACGCACTTAATTATTCATTCAAAGTGATTTTCTGGAAAAAAAGAGTACACATTAAAAAGTGACAACATGTTCATGTCCCGAAATTAATTTGAAAAGGACGAGACTAGGGTTGTCACTTTGTAATTTCTACTCCTTTTTGCTAGTCTGTATATTTCACACATGATTATCTCTCATTAATTTTGACCTCACAGATTCAGGTCAAGTTTATTTAATATAAATGCTTGTTACAACAGAAAATCGGATCTGAATTCAGTAGCATGTGCACTAGCCCTAATGTACTTGTTTTTCTGTCTGAGATTACGTCATAGTCAAAGATGTGTTTGTCAAGATGTAGTGTACAATCATTTGCCATCGTGTTCTCACAACATTTCATCAATTGAGCCAAAAACATGAATTTTATTCGGACATTTCCATTAAAACACGTTAACAGAAGATTATTCACTACGGGTTATTCCCACCTGTTACCACCAACTTGACACCAGTGGTAACAACTGGGAATTTTTTTCCCACCAGAGTACTTGGTGGTAACTACAGGGATTTTTTTCCCACTAGTTACCACTAAAATATTTGGTTAGTTAGTAAAAAAAATAGTTTGGTGGTAACAGTTGGGAATTTTAATTCCCAGTTGATCCCAGTGGTAACAGGAGGGGAAAAAAATCCCAGTTGTTACCACTGGTGTCAAGTTGGTGGTAACAGGTGGGAATAACCCTTCACTACATATTTATACCATTTGATTTCTCTCTGGTTATGGTGCTCCTACGTTCTGTTATATAACGTCATTAAACAAAGTTATGATTTGGGCAATGTAATAGAATACTAGAATATCAAAGAGTACTGATGATGTTATATAACATTTTGTAACGTCAATTTGGGAGGTCCTTAAAAATAACGGTTTTATCATGTATGTCTATTGCCAGAAGCGCGCTTTACGTCCAAGCTCATAGAGCTATTTCCGTGTAGCATAACAAGTTTATACTATTAGCTTTGAGGGAAGTGTATGTTCGTCTGTATGGTGGTGAATGAAGTTCACACAGCAGTAGCAAACACGCAGTGCTTTTATACTTTATCGTGAAAACTTTTTAAGATTTTAACCGTCACTTTAAAGTCTTTAAACAGACAATCTCTATCCTCGTAAATTCAATCAGCTCAATATATTTTAAACTACGAGTATATAGGTAAAATTGGGACTTTTTTTCGATATTTTAAATTATATAGGTAAAATTGGGACTTTTTTTCAATATTTTAAATTATATAGGTAAAATTGAGACTTTTTTCAATATTTTAAATTATATCCTAGGTAAAATTAAGACATTTTTTTTTAAGTTGTCCCCCCCCACCTTTTTTAGTAGGTATTCGGAACTTTTAAGCTCTTTCGATACTGATAAGGTGTAAATCCACCTTAAAACGACTGATCGGATGTTTATAATGTTTCCTTTTGGAGTTTTTAATAATTAACCTAATTAGAGTTTATTTTTAACCAGCACCGTCTGCGAACGGAAATATTGTTAGAAATAAATAAAGAAGGAAAAGTTCACTGCCTGCGGCGAAACACAAACGAAGTTCGAATCTCGATGGAGGCAGTGGGTTTTCCATCTCTCCTTTATTGTAAAAAAAAAACAATTTTTGTCCTAAGGTTTTTTAATTTCGTTACCCGAGTAGAAATCATATAAAAAATACCTCTGTTACAAAAAAGTAGGGGACAATTTAGAAAAAAGGGCCCAATTATGTAATTTTTGTCTCTTAATATTTTTGAGCAAAGTAAAATAAACTTTACTACGTGCAGATGCAGATGATTGATTTTCAATTGCTATTTTAGGATATTTTCTTGTCATGACAATCGACGCTAACATAACTGACACATACATTGAAGTCCCCTCGCATGTCCACGTATAGTCTATATTATAGTCACGATAAAGTATAAAAGTGCTCAATGATTTAGAAATTTTGCAGTAGGTTGTTTTCTTCATGGACCAACGGCTAAAGAATTAAGTTGATATTTATACAAAACTTATTTTTATATTCTCATTCCTTTACGCCGCGGGCGCTAGCGTCATCTGTACATTCTGTCAATAGTGACACACACTATCAATAAATATTGACAATATTTCTATCCATTTTGTAAACCATAGATAAGAAAATCCAGACGCCGCTTTCTACATACATTCGTCCAAAAGATGCGAAAATCAAAGATTACAGGGGTGAAGTGAGTGGCGCTTAGCGTCTTTTGATTGGTAGATTCAATGACACGTCTTTTAGTGTACCTCATTAAACTGGCCTACTACCGCGAACACTGAAGTTCTTAAATTTCGGGGATTTGTCTCTGTCGCTCAAACGAAGGCGTCAGTAGAGTGACAAGGAAAAATCCCCGAAATTTGCGGATTTCGTAGTTCGCGGTAGGGCCGCTGAGACTGTACACTATCACATCAATTGCAGCGAAGTTCTATTGGTATTCTTATCTATGATAATTGATAATGTTGACAATGTGTGGCTCCTATGTACTTGTAGTTCAACTAAGACTAGGTAGTTACCGTAAGGTTTTGGAAAATCTTAGAGGTTTTGAATAAAATATCCTGCCGAAAAGTTTATTTGTTTTATTATTAAAAATACCTCAAAATAAGCAACAAACAAATAACAATGTAAAACCGTGGTTTGAGACAACCACGCGTGAGCTGGAGAGAGAATGCTTTAGTTTAGTTATACGTTTTTATTCTGTCCTACGTATTACTCATCGTTGTCCAGAGACGGATTAACTTAACAGCAGAGGTAGCATATGCTGGCCCCGCGCTTCAATTCTATAAAATGTTTTTTTTTTATTTATGTGCCCTAGCCTACTACCGCGAAAATCGAAATTCGTAAAATCGAGGATTTTTGTCTGTCACTCAAACGAAGGTGACATTAGAGTGAGAGACAAATTCTGAAATTTACGAATTTCGTTTTTCGCGGCAGGGCCGCTAATTCAAACAAATTGATTTGTCGAGCTATCACATTGGTCAACTTTCAAGAAAATTAGCATCGGCAGAAAGAAACAGCATCTGTAGAAATGTATTTTTTTATAAGAATCTAAGTAAAAAAAGTGCTACGGGCCTCGCGCCTGTTTAATCCGGCTTTGTGATGTTGTCCCAGCGGCCCTACCGCGAAAAACAAAATTAGTAAATTTCGAGGATTTGTCTCTCTCACTCTAATGACGCCTTCGTTTGAGTGACAGAGATAAATCAACGAAATTTACGAATTTCGATTTTTGCGGTGGTAGGCCTGTACCTACTTCTCGTCTTCTAACTTATATAATGTTTAATAATAGATGCGACAGATCATTCAGAGCGTCGGCTTACTATTTAAACCGACTTTCATGGCAAAGTTATTTCATTTTAAGATTTCGAAACAAATCTTTTTAGCTGTTGAAACCCTAAATTAAAACATTTCTAATAGGTCCAAAGCATTCTCTCTCCAACCAGCAATGTGCATGACGTAGTATATAATAGGAAACATCTATATCGTTACTATAATACTAAATCTACCAACCCCTAGCGTATTCATATACAATTATTACATGTCTCATAATGTTCTCAATAGGTGGCAGCACTGTCAGTAATCAAAACATTGATTGTATCTTATTGTCATTGTAATAAGACACAAAATGGAAATTTCAAGAGTGAAAGCTTAATTAATTAATTCGTTATTGTATATTTTTAGATGTTCTATGTACGTGGGTTGTATTTATTTCATTTCAACGCAGTTATGTGCATTTTTTAAAATTTTAAACATAAATACATATGTTTATGTCACATACTAAAGAAAAAGACCAAGTCCATCAGACTAATGCGGGAATCGAACCATTTTTTATGCTATTACCATTATGTCACTATCCATGTTCATTTTAAGGAGATATAAAGATGCCATCTGTAAAGCTTTATTAAATAGAGACATAAAAAAATATAATTTGGTATCTATTGGAATTAGCTCAACCTCTAATTTTGTCTTATTTTAAAACTACTATAATTCTACCTACAGTTTTTACTACTTGTTATTATTACTGACAGTACGCTCTATTATGGCACTTGCAGTATATCAAGAGCCCGTGTACAGTCGCCAACATAAACATGTATACAATACCAGATGCTCATAAATATCGGAACTTATCCCGTAACACCTTAGCAATAGTAATCCAATTTTATGGACACCTTGTTCGTTCCGATAGTTATGATGACGACTGTACAAAATGTATGACTAAATGATATGAAACACTCACAACGTTGTGTAATTTCAATTTCTTAATGTTAAATCTTAAAAAAAAACATTGAAACGAAACGTCATTTTTCGAATTAAACATTTCGCCCCCAGAGTTAAGCAAAAAGAGTCTGCGGCCCTACCGTTTGAGTGACAGAGAAACATCCTCGAAATTTACGAATTTCGTATTTCGCGGTAGTAGGCCTGGCCTAGATACTACCGTGAAAATCTAAATAATTTTTTTTTCTGTCTCTCCAACGAAGGCGTCATTAGAGTGAGAGAGACAAATCCTCGAAGTTCGCGGTAGGGCCGGTGATTACTCCGTCGACTGATTTTCCTTTTAGGTAGATTTCTCGCCGCTAAATTTACTTAACCAGTACGCTGAGCACATGATTGATATGTCAGTATGTACCTATGTCGCCGCGAGATAGATTTTCCATCTTTTACTAAGTATATGAATAAAAGAGGGATGGATAGTCTATCTCGCGGCGACATGTTGTCGCGCTGATCCTGTGCCAAGCCTACTGCGATTTACAGCTATCAAATCATGGAAATGTCGACTTTCTCTAAAACGGAATACAGGTGTTTTTTCCATCAAGTGAGATACGTTGAGTAAGTATACCGGCGATTTGTAGTCAACGTTACTTTTGGGCGAAATTTAATAAATAATTATTCAATAACATAATGAGACTTCAAACATAATCACGCTTGAAATTAAGAGTTTCATGTCAGCATTTATAAGTCAATCTCTCTTGCACCGAACATGTCTTTATTATTATTTATTATCTTATGTGGAATCCAGAAGGCGTGTCATAAGGCAATATTGGATAAAAGCAATCTTAATTATGTAGTTCAGTGTTTAGACTATTTGATCAGTATGAAAGTTCGTATGTGAATCATAGACAAAGAAACACAAAAGTAATTTGTAATTCAAAATGCGACCTTCTAAACCCGCGTTTTCACTTAGTATTCTGAGCGAGCATTCGCTTGTTCGTGGGCTGACGAACGATCAACATTTTGCTATGTGAATTATTGTTTTCATCTGCCCAAAACCGAACGAATGCTCGCTCAGAACACTAAGTGAAAACGCGGCTTAATACGCATCATATTTATTCATCTATGATTCAATAATTTTATAATGTTTTCAATAATACAAGGAATACTTCCATGTTGGAGTGCATAATTTATTGTCGGGGATACATCTTATTTATATACAAAGTTATTGAAATGCGACTAAAATTTACAAGCTACGAACGAAAATAGACAAAAGTAGACCCTAATGCAAAACCAACAAAATTAGATAATTATTTACCACATCTGTGGCAAACAAACATACAGCCTGTCTGATCACCATCAGACCAATTTAGTAGTTATCGCCGCTTGGGTTTGCACATGTGCGTTGCCGATCACTTTAAAACCTATAACTTTTATTCTCCCTTGGGAAAATATCTGCATTAATTGATACATGTACTATTTTATCTATTTATAATTAATAATAAAATTGGATATACCTCTTCAACAAAGAGTTTTTATTGTAAATAGTTGTTGCAGACTATTTTTTTTATATCTTATAGATGAAACCAGAATAAATAACTGTAACATAAAGATATTGTGGTGCACAAGTTAAAGAGAAATGTTACTATATGAATAATAAAAATACACATATAAACAATTACACATATTTACAAAATAATGTATTCATCATAATTATTTCTTTATTTTTATTAAATAATAGAATAACTATAAAAACTTTTCCATTTCAGTGGAGGGTGACATTGTGGAAATAGCGCATTCAAAAAACCTATTTCACCTAAATAGTTATGGCTAAACGTAGGAACTAACGGCAATATAAAATATCGTTAATTTATATTAATTCAATATTAGGTATCTGGTGAACCACATTCATATAATTTGTAAATAGTTCACTATCTTGTAGGTGATCTATTTTTCACCTTACTGCATTGTAAATAGGTACGTCTTTTTCCAGTATACTGCTCAGCTTACAAAAATGGTCTACCACTTTTCGACTTCATTACCACTGTCGAAATAAGAGTCGAAAAGTGGTATACCACATTTTTTGTTGACTGTACAATAGTCCACAAGGTAAGGTTAATTAGAGGCCAACGGTAATCTTTGATCTATATGCCTATATCTGATTAAAAGAGGCATATAGACATTTATGATTAAATATATTAGTAATTTTGGCCTAACTCTAGCAGTGCATTGATAAGTATTTATAATTCAATAAGTTTGCACTTCAACCATTGAGTTGAAATTAAAAGTATCAGCATATAACCCAATAAATTCTCGTGATTGAGCTATAAACAATAAAACTATTATAAATTCATTTATTCACCTATACAAGTTCTTAACCTTTTGGACGCCATCGACTGATATATTGGTACTGCAGGTTCAACACTAAAGACCGATATATAAGTCTTGGTCCACAGAGCAATATAGACCTACACGCATGTGCGTAAAATTCAATTTTGACATCTTGTTGAACTGGCATGTAAGTGACGGCTTTTGTATTTGACGTAGCGTCAAAAAGGTTTTTTCAGTTCATTGAGATGAAAAAGTAGGTACATATCTCTGTAGTTGACTGTACTATAGTGTGTAGACTCGTAGTTGAAATGCGTTTCTGGAGCCTATTTCTCGAAAACTTGTAATACAAGCGGAAGTCCTTATATAATTAATGGTGTTAAAAGGAGACTTCCGCTTGTATTAGAAGTTACAAGATTTTGAGAAACGGGCTTCTGGCTTTAAGTGTCCTTAGCAAGCTCCATTCTCCGTACACGTAGTTACGTTTTTATAAAAAAATCACATGTTTTATTGTCATGAAATTTTGTAAATAGAATAAGATAAGGCATATCTAGATTATCTAGGGCAGAGATTTGTCCCGGAGGTTTTAAATGTTGTGAGAAAGAAAATAGAGCGAGAGTACCTAAGTTCATTTAAGATCCAAAGAGATGTTTAGTTTAGCAGGATACTACGACCAAAATATCGTTTAAATACTTTAAATTGAAGTTAAAATCGGAATGAAGGTTGACTGATTAGAGAATGCTTTTTAGCATAAAAATCGCCTTTTGTACGATAATCTTGTATTCATTGTGCAACCAAGAATAAATAAATAAAATCTATTCCCGTCCTCCACAATACTATATGATTTCGCTAGAAAAAAATGAAATAGGTATATTTCTCGTTTTTTAAATGAGAAATAACTAAGAAACTTATTTAAATAATTTTATGACAATCTGCCGGGAATCACTAGCGCGGGGGAACGGTGACCATCAGGCAGTGGCGTAACTATACCATCTCGAGCCTGTGGCAAATTATTTTGATGGGGCCCTATCAGTAAAAATCGTCACCTTGTACTCAGTTTAATTCTATATTGAAATTCACGGTCTCTTGGGCCGGGGCCCTCTTGGGTCGGGGGCCCGTGGCATTTTGCCAGCCGGGTCATTGTCAGATTTAGGTTATCGTCTTTTCGGTGGACATGCCTAAAGGAATTCCTGTACTAATTTTGGGATGAAACAATTGACGGTACAACTAGGTTCCCCGGTCTATAGCCCTATGCAATCAAATCGTAACATAGATTTATAAAAGCTGTTAACTTTTGACCACCGAGTGGACAACTTTTGTTTTTCGGTCTGACAATGACCCAGCCCTGCCGGCTGCCACCCTATTGTTACGCCACTGCCAGCCGGCCTAGCTAAGATTCTATTCTGCAATCGTACGCGATAGGCGATAAGTCACGTGACTTTTCGTTCGAATCTGTCATTCTCATACATTTATTACTTATCGCTTATCGTATACGATTGCAAAATGGAATCTTGGCTAGGCTAGGCCTGCAGAGGGGTTACTTGCTGGGGACTCTTAACATTTATTTTTCTATGGCCATAGGTAATTAATTAGGTATATCAATGAAAACGTATAGTACTTATAATATAACTATACTTCGAAATTATATTGTAATTTAAATAAAGAGAAAAAACATTTATTTTAAATATATTCAACATAAACAGGAAAATATACAAGATTTCATACTCTAAACTAAAGTAATAGTTTACATTTAATACCATATACACTCTGTTTTAAGTAAGAAAGCTAAATATACTTATTCAAATAAGTATATGATCCACCATGAAATGTATTTAACTGCAAAAAGCTCCATACAAAATCTGATTTGTTGTTTTTATAATTGTATTTATTCCATTTCTTTAAAATGCAAGAAAGCAAAAATATAATAATGGGCTTAAAATCCCACATTTTATGATAAACAATGTAATGCTGTGACATAATAACACTTTCGAGAAGAAGTGTATTTTCTGTACGTAGTACTATAGTGTTAGGTAGTACAAAAGAAAAAAAAAGTAAACGAACATGGCTGACTTTCCACAGTATTTAAAGTTTTTCACACGTATCGTGAAACGTTCACAGATATATTTTTACTCTAATACTAATAATCATCAATAATTTTAACTAAAAAAGTATGTGAACTCTAGGTTAAACACGTTCGCTGCCACTCCTACCTTTTCCTTTAGTACCGTTTGGTAGTTCGTTGCCAAATGGGAAATATGGTTTCCCGCCTGGTATATTGGTGGGGAATAAATTTCCCATCTCATAGCCGGATTTGGTACAGTCACGTCTAATAATACGTATACATTTCGGAACGTAGGTCAAAGGCATAAGGATCAATATCGTATAATGATAAGTTCCGATTTAAATCCAGTTATCTATCGGGATTTTATTCTCATTTCGAAGCTGGTTACGAAACTTTGGCTATCAAATTGTATTAGTACCTTTTTTATACGAAGATTGACGCACATGTGGTTTTTAGTTGGTGATAAAACTAAGATTGTGTTCTAAATGTGCGTGATTCAATAATGCAAGGTTTTAAATACGTTTACTTTTTTTCTCTATTGATGAATGGTATAGTTATTTCAGTACAGATGGCGCTTTTATAACGCGCTAGTGCGAGAAGTGGTACATTATCAGGTCGAAATCTTCGGAGGGCCATAATTATGTACTGAAGAACGTCGTACGATACACGTGTGGTAATGAAATTCGTAACTCGTGTCGATTTAATGTACTATATTTTAAGGATAAACGGGTTTTAATTATATCCTGACGTTTCGGGCATGAGCATGACGTCACAACCGTGGTCGTAGGCAAATGTCTCATTAAACGTAAGTTTACGTGATTAAGGTCTGTTTGTCTTTAAAATATGAGTGATAATCGGGAAAGTTTAAATTAATATATTGCTGCTGCTGTGGCTTGGGTGGGAACGTTATGGTATTCTTTTTCCCAAGTTTTAAACCTACTTGAATTATTTTTAGCTGCTTGTGCCATGGTTTTACGATGATCACTAGCCGCAAAATTAAGCCATTTCAAATTCTCAACATTCGTAACATGAAAAGTTTTGACAATGAAACAGTGAACCTAACTAACATGCTGCATAGTTAGTTAGGCTGTTTGTTGGTGGTGGGTGGTCAGTCGACGATGGAGATCTGCGCGTAGCCCACCAGGCCCTGCTCGTCGGGCGGCGCGGTGGGGGCGCCGTCGAGGCGGAACGTGGCGGTACGGACCGGACCGGACGGGTGGTGGGTGGTGGGTGGTCAGTCGACGATGGAGATCTGCGCGTAGCCCACCAGGCCCTGCTCGTCGGGCGGCGCGGTGGGGGCGCCGTCGAGGCGGAACGTGGCGGTACGGACCGGACCGGACGGGTGGTGGGTGGTGGGTGGTCAGTCGACGATGGAGATCTGCGCGTAGCCCACCAGGCCCTGCTCGTCGGGCGGCGCGGTGGGGGCGCCGTCGAGGCGGAACGTGGCGGTACGGACCGGACCGGACGGGTGGTGGGTGGTGGGTGGTCAGTCGACGATGGAGATCTGCGCGTAGCCCACCAGGCCCTGCTCGTCGGGCGGCGCGGTGGGGGCGCCGTCGAGGCGGAACGTGGCGGTACGGACCGGACCGGACGGGTGGTGGGTGGTGGGTGGTCAGTCGACGATGGAGATCTGCGCGTAGCCCACCAGGCCCTGCTCGTCGGGCGGCGCGGTGGGGGCGCCGTCGAGGCGGAACGTGGCGGTACGGACCGGACCGGACGGGTGGTGGGTGGTGGGTGGTCAGTCGACGATGGAGATCTGCGCGTAGCCCACCAGGCCCTGCTCGTCGGGCGGCGCGGTGGGGGCGCCGTCGAGCCGGAACGTGGCTGTACGGATCGGACCGGACGCGTCTGGTGACAGCCAGTTGTCTACTAACCTGCGAACAAAAAAATACTTGTACTTGTGTAAAAGCCAGGACCGGAAGCCCACCCTACCACGGAACCATAAAAATTGCTCGAAATTGGAATTTTCTTTGGGCGTTCCTCCCCTTTTCGCTTACATTTATAAAAGTTACACCCTTATTCAAAAACGTCTCCTAATTTGGCAAGCCGTTAAGTATTGTTTGTCCCCTTCGGTCTTACCGAGGTATACTTAGTGGCTTGCTAAGTTAGGGCGATTGTGGCAGACCGAGTTTTCATGGTCCGATATGGCATGAAAAAAACGCATGATTGGCTTGTGCACTTGTCCGTCTTTTTACTCGGAGGAGCGTCCGGTAGTCCGGTTTTTTACGGTTCAATTTTGTAAAATCGGACTATCGGGGACGCTAAAAGTCAGTGCAATTCCGGACGCAGTGCACAAGCATTAACACGTTTTTCATAGCTATCATCTCGGATCGGAAAAATACTGTCCGGAATGGGGAAAAGTTAAATGTCGGACGGTAAAATTACGTATAGTGCACATTTGCACAAGCTACTATTAGTACATTGTGCATCAAGGGAGGTAAGTACGGAATTACTAACGAGAGTGTTAGAAACCCGACGCCATTAGGCGGAGGGCTTTTATAACTCGAGTTAGTATTCCGCTTACCGACCGTGATGCATACAATGTTTTTCATCACACTTGCCAACCAAAAAATAAGTCTTAATACATATTATTATTAAATGACGTACTGACATTTCTATTACTCCCTAGGGAATTTCACTTTTCTATTACTCCCGCTATGCGCGCAAGCAATGGCGCGCTTAGACAGCAAGTGTGATGAAAATACATTTAATGGCGTGGCATATCGGACCGTAAAAAACCGGACTACCGGACGGTAAAAGTCAGTGTAGTGCAGAAACGCCCTTAGGAGAAGTTTATGAATACGGGGGATAATTTTGTAAATGTAAGCGAAAAGGGGTGGGACGCCCTAAGATAATTCTGATTTCGAGCAGCTTTTAAAGTTTCGTAACCAAAATGGACGTTTTTTAACGTAATAACACTAAAAACAATCGGCAATAGCCTATTACGAGTAGGTCATGGTGAACTTAGGGTATAACTGCCATTCTAACTGTAACGACGGCGGGTTTCCTTTAAATTACAATAACTTTTATAACAGGGGCCCATTTCTCGAACGCTTGTAACTTGTAATACAAGTGGAAGTCTCTTTTTAACACTATTAATTAGATCAGCTTGTATTACAAGCTACCTACAAACTTTCGAGAAATAGGCCCCTGGTACAATTTTTTTCAAAGTAAATACTAAATAATAAGATATATTCTGTAAGTTTTTCTAGTATATTCGTTCCACATATTTTCGAGGGTACACCCGCCGTTCTGACTCTCACAAAAACGGAACCCTTATAGATTCGACATGACTGTCATAGCCGACTTGATCGGACACTATAAGTTCTATAGTAATCAAATTGAATAAGCATGTGTGTTGTATAAATAAACCGCTACAAAACTATTATACTAAATGAAGGGTCCACGGAAAGAACATGTCTAGTCAATTCAAGTTACAGAAGGATTACCTCCTTACTTTTAACAGAATTAGGTGTGAATTTACCCTTATTTTTTTAAGCTTTGATATATTTTTTCCGTGGATCCTTCACATAGTAATGGTGCGTGGAACGAACTCAAAGCCTCACTCCTGATTCGTAGAATTAGGTTGATGAGCGGGAATTCTTCATTGTTAACACCTAGGGAGCCTATAGTGAAACCTGCTTTAGTAATAGCTTCCTAGACATTTTTGAAGATTAAAAGTAATATGTAGTCCAGACCTCTCTGCTTACCATTACAATGTCCAATTACACCATTCCATTCGTTATAACTCGGCATTTTTTTTCAAACATAACTCCTTTACACAACCAAGTCATAATACTAGATTAGTCTTAGTTCATGGTTAAAGAAACTTACCTCTGCAACTGCGAAGCCACAGCGCTGGCATCTCTCTGCTCGACCAAGCCCGCCCCGACCAGCTCAGTCGCTATCCCATCCGCAGAGTCCTTCCCCGGAGCGAACTCAAACCGGATATCATTGAGTTCGTTCCTATCATTCCTCATCCGGAGAACCAGGTTGATTAGTGGAGGTTCTTCGCTACTGGCTCCTAGGGAATCTATAGTGAAGCCCATTCCAGTGGTAGCTTTGGTAATGTGTTTAAAGATTCAAAGTAATAGTCTAGACCTTTGCTTACCATTCCAATATCCTATTATACCATTCAGATAATTGTAACCCTGCCTTATCTTTCAAACCAGAAGTCAGATTACTAGACTAGTCTTAGTTCATGGTTAAAAACTCACCTCTGCAACTGCGAAGCCACAGCACTGGCATCTCTCTGCTCAACCAAGCCCGCCCCGACCAGCTCAGTCGCTATCCTATCCGCAGAGTCCTTCCCCGGAGCGAACTCAAACCGGATATCATTCAGTTCGTTCCTATCATTCCTCATCCGGAGAACCAGGTTGATCAGTGGAGGTTCTTCGCTACTAGCTCCTAGGGAATCTATAGTGAAGCCCACTCCAGAGGTAGCTTTGATGTCTTCAAAGATTCAAAGTAGTCTAGACCTTTGCTTACCATTACAATATCCTATTATACCATTCAGATAATTGTAATTTGGCCTCATCTTTCAAACCAGAAGTCAGATTACTAGACTAGTTAGTTCATGGTTAAAGAAACTCACCTCTGCAACTGCGAAGCCACAGCGCTGGCATCCCTCTGCTCAACCAAGCCCGCCCCGACCAGCTCAGTCGCTATCCCATCCGCAGAGTCCTTCCCCGGAGCGAACTCAAACCGGATATCATTCAGTTCGTTCCTATCATTCCTCATCCGGAGAACCAGGTTGATTAAAGGAGGTTCTTCGCTACTAGCTCCTAGGGAGCCTATAGTGAAGGTGGTTCCGGTGGTAGTGGTGGGTTCGGAGTCGTCGTCGGAGGAGTCTGCCCGGGCTAGTGTGTTCATGGGGCGATCGCGCGCTGCGTTGTCATCGTCTTCGTCGTTTTCGTCGTCACTTTCCCATACCCATTCACCTGGTGGTAAAATAATTCTTTAAACCGTGTGAAGTAAGTTGCTTACGCTACCGACGTCAGGTAATTCTGACTCGTATAGGTATTTGTTGGAACGGGACGGCAAACGATTAAACACGGGACTATCATAAAGTCGCGGGAAATAATACATAATTCCTAGTGGGCATTTCTCAGAGCGTAAACGGACATCTCATTCATCTGGTCACGTTTTTTTGGAAGTGGCTGAATGATTTGAGGTTGGTTTTGGTTGTCTTATAGAGAAACGGGTGCTGTATCTGACGACCGAAAATGGTACCAAATGTTGCAGCCACTTTCAAAAAAACTTGACCAGATGAATGAGATGTCCGTTTACGCTCTGAGAAATACCCTAGTTTTGTCTGAAAAATATATCAAAAACTCTAGAAATTTACAGTTTCGTGTAATTGAATAACTGTTTCATGTTCTGCCTAATACAAAAGGACAAAGATATGTTTTTATGTTACATATACTATGTATTTTTAAATAAATAAAGTATAGATTGGAGATGTTGAATGAAATGAGATTTCTTATAAATATTTGAAAAAAAAAAAATACTGTTTGAAAATGCATTTAATAGTACATTACGACACAAGTGCGAAAACATGAAATCTACACGAGTTACGAATATCCTTTTGCACGTGTCTCGTACGACGTTTTTTAGTACAGATAACCCTCCGAAGTTTTGAACCTAAAGTAAAATCAGCCACTTCTCGCACTAGCGCGTAAAAAAGGCACCATCTGTAGAAAAAAAAAAATTTATATAGCGTCAGAATACAAGACATACCCGTCTCCATACGATGCAACCGGCCCGACGCCCCCGGCTGCCGCCGCGACGCCTTGTGCACCCTCGTCTCCATGCTCGGGCCCGTCGACACCAACGTCTGCACCAAGTACCGCCGGTCCTTCGCCTTCTTGAAGAACGAGTGCTTCAACAACTCTGTCGACGACGGCCGCTTCGTCGGATCCTTCTGAAGACACTCAGATATCATTTTCCTGAACGTTTTCCCATAAGCTTTGTACTGGTCTTTCTCTTCTGCCCCTGTGTCTAGCGTCGGTGGCTCGTTTTGTAAAGTTAGCATTAAGACTTTCATGGGAGGGTATTTGTGGTAAGGAGCTGTGCCTGTCGCCATTTCTATGGCGGTTATTCCGAACGACCATATGTCAGCTTTGAAGTCGTAGCCGTGGTTTTGTTCCATTACTTCGGGCGCCATCCAACATGGTGTGCCTACGAAGGTGTGTCGGACTTTCTGGCGAGACAAGTCGCGACCGGTAGCGAGCCAGGCTGATACTCCGAAGTCAGCTATCTGAACCGCTCCATCGTCACCTAAGAGAATGTTCCCGGCTTTGATGTCTCTATGAATCTGCCCGTTTTGGTGGAAATATTCAAGGCCTCGGAGCACTTCTTTAAGGACTGTCGCTATTGTGGCTTCATCGAAGACTCCATGGCGACAATTCGTGGCACGGACTTTATGCTTGATGATATCGAGCAGCGAACCACCTTCCAAGAGTCGGAGAACTAGCCATAACTCTTCACGAACAACGAAGGATGTGTAGTAAGTTACCACATTCTCATGATTACAGGAGGACATAGCTTGGATCTCTTTCAGCAGTTCGTCCATGGAGGTATTCCATTTGTCTAAGTTGATTCGCTTGATGGCACATTTCTCGTTTCTAGGCTTGCACAATGCCGCATGAACCACAGCGGTCGCACCAACACCGATAACTTCTAACAACTCATAGTCTTCCTGACTATTAGGCCAAGCTGCCGCACTCATTTTTAACACTACACTAGCACTAGTTTCACAGTAACTTAAGCGACCGGGAAGATCCGATCGCCCATATCTAAGTGGTTGTCGAGTTTGCAGTTCTTGAAGATGAACTGCTTGACGCTGGCGCTTTCGTAACGGTGCAATGTGTTAGCGGCCTCTCTGAGTTCTAGCACTGTTTTGTCTTTGAGTAGGATTTGACCGTCATTTGTGTAATCTACATTCGATGGGTAGAGCTCGTCACCTGAAATTAGAGAAAACTATTTCAGCTAGGTATACCAAATTTTGGGGGAATCTTTGGGGGAGGCCTATGTTCAGCAGTGGACGTCTTTCGGCTGATATGATGATGATGATACCAAATTTTTATAAAATTGACTAGTCTTAAAATGTTGTGTATGTTAAATTCTTGAATCTTTCATATCATTATCAGAGCATAGAGGAATGGCAACTTAAACACGAGTGAAAATGAAACTATTTTTATTAATTATGAATGAATATTATTCACCAACATTCTTAAAGTTTATAAAGCTTATTAAATTGTTTTGGGTGACATTCTCGATTGTATAAATAATGCCATGATCTTCTCCAGTAAGTAAAAGTTTTTTAAAAAGGTTCAGTTGTTTACAAAAAAGTTGTATCCACTGTAGCTGTATTGTAGGTATTTTCGTAAAATAGGAAATTGAAATATGTATTTTTTTCAATCTACAATGAACATAATTTATATGACAATACGATACAATTTATCGAGCGTACTACCTTACTTACGTACTACTTTGATGGGTAATGACTAGGGTTAGGAATTTTGGTGGCATTAGGTGAACAGAGAACAGCGGAGTCGTTGCTCAAATTGTTTATGATTGATTGAATAATTAATTAATCAAAAATAATACATAAATAGTTTCTTTTTAACAGGGTTTCGCCCATGTCAAGTATTAAATAAATCATTTTATTGCATTAATATTTGACTACCTATGAAATTAAGTTCAATCTTTTTTTTATAATATAGCTTAAATATGATTATTACATAATATTTATAGGCTTCGATAAAACTAGAACCTTGAAAATCAAATAAATATATTTTCTCATTTATCAACATTTTTAATGAAAATTAATATTTTTCTAGATTCTCAATTCATGTTATTTATTTAAATTCATTGATAAATCCAGCTTGAACTAAACACTATTTCATTATTATTTTATAAGTTAATCATTTATTCAAGTAAAAAATGTTTATAACATCGACTCCACTGCTCTCTGTTCCATAAATGCCACCAAAATCCTAACCCTAGTAATGACACAATGTCGCCATATAAAAAAAACAACAACAAATCAATTTAGAAAGGTACGAAGTTGAACGTAATAGAGGTGTCAAAAGGTAAAAAAAGTGTAAATACCTGGCAGCACGTGCAGCTCTCCATCCCGGGCCTGCACAACGACCGGGTAGAGCAGCGCATTCCCCGCCGCGGCGCGCGCCGCCGCGAACTGAACCAGCTGGTCGCGGCACGGCACGGTGCGGAGTCTATTCAGCTCGTAGATCTGTGGCGGGAATAGTACGAGTTCGTTCTTGTCGTGCGCTTGTAGGATAGCGTCGGGGCTTGCCCACTGGAATAAATGTTTATGAGGTGTACATATAATTAAATGGCCTAATTTTCATTAGATGTACGACATTTACTGCCTAGAGTGGCCGTCAAAGTAATAGTTGTCTTATTTTGTATCCTTAAAAAACGTGACACAGTTGTGATTTTAGTATGAGATGATGTTTTGTTTCTAATTTTTGATGTATGGATTAAAATCTAGCGTGAAAAAGAAATACAAGTGCACAGGATTTTTTTATATACTGAGTCGAAACAGCAACTAAAAGCGTGACAGAGTGGTATGAAACAAGACAACGAAAATAATTTTGACCCATCTGTCTCCACCCCAATTCTTCCTGCGGGTGTCGTAAGAGCCGACTAAGGCATTGAAGTGTCACTGACCATTATTTGACAAAATATTGGTGATGGGCCGCAGCATCATCATAGTATACACATTACTGCGATCGCCAATCTGCTTGCTCAGCGTGGCGATTATGGGCATTTACCTCCTAATGCATCTATACGCATAGTTAATAGGAGAGGCCTACGTCCAGTCCGACTCTCATAGGCTGATGATGATGATGACTGGCAAGGCAAATCAGCATCTTTTTTCGAACTGTCAAAACGATCACCACTATGGAATTTTATATGAAATACTCAAAAGTGATATCACGTTTGAGTACTGCCAAATGACCTGCTCTTTTAAGTTCTTTTCAATTGATTAAATAGAAGTTCTGTACAAAAATTACTGCAATCTACATCTTAGTAATAATTTCTTCGTGTATTATCTCGTGCATAATGTTAAATAATTTATTTTAACTACAGTCACCATCCCTATTAAAAAGCCAATTTCCATTAGAATGTACGACATTTACTGACTCGAGTAAATTTGAATGCAATTAAGGAAAGTTAGAATACATTTGTCTCCACCCCAATTCTTCCTGCGAGTGTCGTAAGAGCCGACTAAGGGATTGAAGTGTCACTGATCTTTCTTTGATAAAAGATTGATGATGGGCAGCAGCGTCATCATAGGCGACACGATACTACGATCGTCAACCCGCTTGCCCAGCGTGGCGATTATGGATATTGTCCTAATGCGTCTATACGTACAGTTGAGGCCTGATTTCTGAATCGGATACTGATATATTCGTCGCTAAATGTAACGGAACGGGAGCGAATTGTGAAATGAACTAAAATCTCCGTCACACCCAAATATGTACCGAACATTTGACGTAACAAATTATCTAATGACGCGACAGTGTGTTGTTTTTGGGGCGATTCCCGTCGGAATTATCCCCATGACGACAAATCTAATGAGTTGTGATTCAAATGTTTATGTTGATTTTGAGGAAACGCCCACTCGTGGTAGAGATACCGAGTTGACGGATGTAATGGGTAAAATTGTGACGAATATACAAATTGGTGTGTAGGTTGCCGCTTATTAGGTTTTCACGTAGTCAATTTATGCAACATAAATAGGCAGAAAGAATAAGATCGTTGAATTATTAAAAGCATGTTTCACAATCCTCGAGAAAAATATATCTGTCAGATAAATAAATATAAGACAGTGCTTTTCTTTAGACAAATGATAGCTAGCCCGGGCAATAGGAAAGTAATAATTTTATCTGACGGATTTATTTATCTGGTGATTGAAAAAGGAATTTAGAATAATAATATAATATATAATAATAATATTTTAGCCTATATAATGTCCCACTGCTGGGCACAGGCCTCCTCTCATATATGAGAGGGATTGGGCTTTAGTCCCCACGCTGGCCCTAAGCGGGTTGGGAACTTCACATACACCTTTGAATTTCTTCGCGGATGTATGCAGGTTTCCTCACGATGTTTTCCTTCACCGAAAACTAATGGTAAATATAATCTGATATTCCGTACATAAGTTTCAGAAAAACTCATTGGTACGAGCCAGGATTTGAACCCACGACCTCCGGATTGAAAGTCAAACGTCTAAACCACTGAGCAATCACCGCAATTTTTTTAAAAATGTTATTGAATGATCCTCATAAAATAATAAAGGTCTCAAAAGATTTTTTTTCTAATGGCGATATTTTCGGAGATAGGAGAGATTTATAATAATAACTCGTATTTTATTGCTGTTTTCTAGTCAGAACATTTATATCTAATGTAACGAGTAATGATGAAGGGATGTAAAGCGTTCCGTCAGCGAAGCTTATTTACATACCTGGGATAACTGGGGGCAAGTTATAGGGATTTGATATCGATTTAAAAGATGTCGATATAATTATAATAAAAGACGTGCTTTTTGAACATTCTCGATTACAGTACAGAGGTTCGATGTCATATCTGATATCGCGCCTCTTCAGATAGTAAAGTATGCAGATGTCATTTTAATCAAAATGACAATTTAAATATTGATATTTTAGTGTTCATTTTGAAAACTTTTTTAAAATAAACGCGTAACTACCAGTTTAAATGTATTTTTTATTTTAATTGAAGAGTAAGTACCTAATATTTATTTAAGCCGAATAATATTTTGATGTTGTCATTCACAGTAACATCGATATATTTTTAGTCGATAAAATATTTTGCTACATCACTTTCGTATAAATGCCCCGAGATTGATTATTTTTGACCTAAATAAGCATACCTGGGATAACCCAGGTATGCTTATTTAGGTCAAAAATAATCAATTTGTCTAAGAAACTAGTACCTTAACTCTTACTGTTATTGAGTTATTAAAAAAATAAGTTTAATGACTGAACAAGTGTATTGCAACCTTTATTACATCCTAATGAAACTTATTGTATGAAAACGAAAAAAAAAAAAAATTTTTACGAATTAAACAAAAGCCGATATACTAGGCAACTTCTATTAATGTCCTAAATAACCAGTCCTATTTAACGGAAATCAATAAAAACACGGTTTATATAGCAGTAGCAGCTTGAAGAAGGCAGCGTCGAACCTCTTCGGGAGATGTGTCTGTGTCAACATTGCTCCAATAGTGGATGGCAAACAAGTCCGGATAGCAGTCTGGTTAATAGTAGACGACTATCAGGATTGCTATAGTTTAAATAAGTCTGACAGCCCATACCTGCACCTTCACCACTTCACTGCTCGACTCTAAACACTCCGGGTGCTCCTCAAAGCTGGTGATGAAGAAGGCAGCGTCGAACCTCTTCGGGAGGTGTGTCGGTGTTAACCAGTTGCTCCAATAGTGGAGAGCAAAGATGTCCGGGTAGCAGTTGAGTTCCTTGCAGAGGGTTAGGAGCTCTTCTGGGTTCTTGCTCACCTAGAAGATTAGAAAATGTAGAGTTGGTACCATTATATTATCTTAAAATATGACATAAATGAAATACAATGTCAGCCTTCGTAGCCTAGTTGGTAGTGACCCTGCCTACGAAGCTGGAGATTCCGGGTTCGAATCCCGACGAGGGCATTATTTGTGTATTTATTTATCACAAATATTTGTTCCTTGGTCATGTATTTATCATAGGCTGTCTATGTATTTAAGTATCTATATGTATCTATCTATTATATACATCGTCGCCTGGTACGCACATCACAAGCCTTAATTGAGCTTACCGTGGGACTAGGTTGATTTGTGTAAGATGTCCTAAGATATTTATTTATTTACAATATAAATATGACGCAATTATACTGTGATCTAGCTATATGAAAGAGAAGATGCCAAACGTTAACGCTCAGTCGCGAACGAAATGCAACTTTGTCCCACTAATAAGAATGAGAAAACTACTCACTAGTGAGTGATAGAGATTAGCAACTTATAGACACACACTTTCCCTTAAACTGTGACCTGAACTGTGTGTGTGTGTGTGTGTGTGTGTGTGTGTGTGTGTGTGTGTGTGTGTGTGTGTGTGTGTGTGTGAGAGGTACATGTTTAAAAGTGTAATGTTATGCTTACCTTGCTTTGCCAATGCTTGACATCTAAATCTGATATAATAGTTGCTGAGACACGGTTCCTGTCTTTCTGATGATCTCTGCTGGCGAGGAGGAGGCCTAATTCTTCAAATGTCTCACGAATTGCCGTTATCCTCAGTGCAATATGTCTGGAATTGTAAATAAATCAAATTTAAAAATAAAGTTGCCAAATGGGTGCCATAGCGACCCCATTACTAAAAAAAAAATTTTGTAAATCGGTTCACGTTTCTCGGATATATCGTGTAACATACGTATACATACGTTTAAAAAAAATCAGTTAAATAGAATACATCTTTTTTTGAGGTTTGTTTAAAAAAAGGCAAGATTGAGCGTTGATATACCAATAGAAGGCTTAGAAGGTGAAATAATAATTTAATTTTAATAATGTAAAGTTCACAAGTATGTACGCAATTGTGCATCTATTCTCTATTATCTATTATCTATTCTTGTGCATATTAAAATACATTAAATAAAATAAAATGCTGTCACCTGTACAAATTATGGTCACTATTTTGTGCCCTAAAGCAGAGTTGGGCAAAAATTTATCCAATTACTTACTCTGTTTGATTACATTTGTATGGGTACTTTGTAATCCACAGAAGTAATCAGATTACTTATAATGGCCCATGATATGCCATTTGCGGGCAAATGTTTTGGGATTGCTAACTTCACGGGTATGCCCATCTCTGCCCTAAAGTTTGGTGCAACAGAAAATCACAATATTTAACACAGATCCAAACAGTGTGCGGGATATATTCAAAAGAAAACAGAGCCATTCTTTCTAATTAAAAAAGTTAGTATTCGCATTTCAACCAGACAACCATAAACCACTTTATTACTTCAATTGATATAATAATCTATTTGCTTCTTTCTGTTAGTCATTATTGAATGTGCAAGATAAGAGAGGTAAATTTGACAATCAATCGATAGAATTGGAGTACTATTCCTAGAATTCAATTACCGCTATCTTGCCTATATTTATAACACACCAACACAATGGCAAATGCTGTCACACCTTTTATATTGAGTAAATAAACCTTTTGACCTTAATGTATACACAATAAGTGCATGTCATACCTAAACTTTGAAAGAAAACCGACCTTGAGAAAGTTAGCCTTTTGCCTGAAAATTGCTTGAAGGTTGCTTCGACATTGTACATGACATTGGGGCTATTACAACAGTTCAACTCATAACCACTTTATGCAATGCTGGTATTTAATTTAAACCAATTATATAAATATTGCAATACAGTTGGCCAATATTGTGCAATTCAGATATGTATAGCCATTTCAATTCAAATATGACACATGAAGTCCAGGCCAGGACTTCGTTCAGGGACTAAGAACTTAGAACCGGAAGTAGTTTTTTCTCTCTCATTTGCTATTTAGTTTATTGATTCAAAAGCACTTGTTAAAGAATAAAAAAAAAATTGTATTTGATCTGAAAAAAAAAAAAGTTCTAGCTAATTTAAAATAAAAATTAGGGCATGTTTCACCATCCCTAATATAATATATCTGTCAGATAAATGATACCTGTCCTTTTCTTTTATACACTTGAGGGTCCGGAAAGCAAAGTAATAGGAAGCATAATATAATTTTATCTGGATATCTTTATCCGGGGATTGCAAAACCTTCAGGGAAACATTTCCAAACACTCTTTCTAATAGACTGAGCTTATGAGATTATACAATATGTATGGAAATTAAGACATTTGTCAGTAGAATCCAAAAAAAAATGGAAAGAATATAATAATAATCACGAACTTTTAGAACACACAATAATTTATTAGTACTAAAGAATAGTACATTACAACACGAGTGCGAAAAAGATGAATTTCGAAACAAGTGGTGATGTGACCTGACATAAAATGAGCCACTTCTAGCACTAGCACCTAAAAAAGGCACCATCTGTACTAAAAAAAATATATCTGCTTCACAATACATGTGAAGGATGTCATATGCTAAGGAAAGTCAGCCATATTTGTTTATTTTTTTTATTCTACTGATGACTGACACCATGTTAGTCTTTGTACTTTGTACCCTAGTTAGTCTTAAAAATATGTGCCCAAGACTACTTTGTGTGAATATGTTTGAGCATGTGATGCAGGACTGTAACCCTCTTGATATCATAAATAGTAGTTTTTGGTTACTTCAAAACCCCATTAGTTAAAAAAATTACTGTATATATGTGTGCACTTTAGTAAAAACATCCCATTTTAACACTTAAAAGGATAGAATTGGTTATATCAGTTAACACTTTCACTGTCAGATCAAAAACCTAGGTTATCGCTGCATGCCAATCTGTTGTACACTGTACGCTACTTCAAGTCCAAGAAAGCCACTAAGTAGTCCTCGATAACTTTATTCACATGCCACACGACTCCCCAGGGGAGTTATTTACTATACAATTAACACTGGCTGGCATGCAGGAATAGTCTTTGTTTTTGTCCTTGCACTGTATAGTGCTAGTGATAGTATAGTGATAAACAAAATTACCGATAACTCCCCAGAGGCGCTCTTGGCATTGAATGTGTTAAGCAAATTAAATGTCAAAGTCCCCTTATAGCAATTATTAACAAAATGGAAAGGTTTTACTAAAACAGTCACATATAATAATAATAATAATAACCCCCCAACGGAATCACCTTGTCGTGGTGGGCGGGCTTACGGGTTGGTGATACAATCAGAAAAGAGGTCGAAACACCTAGACCGTACCCCAATAAGGGAGATACTTCAACTAATGCCAATGTCAACTAGGCTTACCCTTCCCAAACTAAGATTCCATCTTTCCTATCTCTTCTTTTTCTTCCCTCCTATCCTCTATTTTTCCTTATTTAGTTAAATAATGCAGTTGAGATCAAGAACTCTACGTCCAGGGCCGCTACCCGAGGGCAATCGTCGGGGCGCATCTGGAGCCGTTGCTGGATGCCACAGCATGCGATCCAACGGCGATGCGGAGTTGAGCAGGCGGGCTCCCATCGAAAAATCTGTTACAGCCGCAGTCGGGTCGCTTCCCGAGGGCGATCGTCGGGGCGCACCTGGAGCCGCTGCTGGGTGCCGCAGCATGCGAACCAGCGGCGATGCGAAGCTGAGCAGGCGGGCTTCCATCGAAGAATATACTACAGCCGAAAACCGCTCTACTAGCGAATCTCCGCCACCGTTGTGCCCCTCAGTTCCTTCGTCGTCAGCTTCATTGTTTTCCTCAGTCCCATCGTCGCCAGCGTCTTACCTGAATTATTCCGATTTGGGAACTACGTCAGCGTGTACATCACCTTCAAGTTCTGTTTATACGACCGAAGACGTTGTGCAGGAGGCAAGTACTGCCAACCAACCTGCACCCGCCTCGGTTCGTCGTAAAGTGCGGAAGAGATGGTCCCGAGATATGAACATCTTTATCTTGCGCACATATTTCAGAATTACTGCCCTTGAAACAGAAACTAAAAAATATCTACCACAGCTATACGAAGAATTCAATAAACAATTCCCTACATTTAATGTAACTAAGCAACGCCTAGGAGATCAACGAAGGGCCATAATAGGTAACAAACTCCTGTCTGAAGCAGATATATCAGAAATTAGAAAGCTAGCAGAAAATGACTTGAAAGTAACCCCTACACCCTCTCATCGATCAGAATCCCTCACACAAAACAGCAGTCAACGTTTGACCTGGACAAATGAGATAAACGAGTCCATAATCAGAGAATATTACAAATTAACACAGCTAGAAACAATCACAACTGCGTACAGAAAACCTTTACACGAAATAATTACTTCAAAGCACCCTCAATATTCCCACGTTTCTGAACAGAGAATAGCCGACCAGCGCCGACTAATCATCAGTAATAAATATCTACCCGAACAAAGACTGCAGGAGATTAAACATGAAGTTGCATGTGAGCTAAACCTTGACGAGACTAATGACATTACCGATACGCAACAGTCTGACCCATGTGATGAGACACACATTTCCGATAGCAACACTCTCAATAGTTTTCAGGATAACCAGGTTGATACTTTAAATACTCATGACAGCGAAACACCTGAAATTGATCTATCATCATCAAGACAACAGGAGATCGAAACTTCTTTCTTGGACGCTAAAGAGCGGTTTGACAATACAGAACCAACCCAAAGACCTAGCATACCAAAGCAAAAACCGTCGAAAAAACTTGCCACGATTGTTCATTTTATCAATAATACTATACTACCAAAGTATTTGCCACATAACCCAAATTTTAAAGTCACGCAAACAACTCTGTATTGTGCTGCTTTCACGGCAGCAACCCAAAATGGTTCGAAAATAAGAGATCCGCAATGTTCTCACCAATATAATAACGAACCCCCGAATTGGCAAAAAAGACTACAGGACCGCATAACGGACTTAAGAGCTAAGATAGGCCGACTAACAGAATTCATCAATGGTAACACTAGCCCAAGACTCGAAAGACATATAAACACAATCAAACGCCAGTACAAAGTTCACTCCCGCCATGAAAATGAAAATTCACAACTTACCCATTTTCTCGACACCCTTAAACAGAAACTTAGCGCACTCACCAGTAGAATCCGAAGATATAAATTGACAACACTCCGTAAAACACAAAATAAACAATTTGCCAACAACGAGAAAGTATTTTACAGGCAACTACAAAACTCTCAGGATAATAACAGTACAGGCCCAGAAACTGAATCCCCAACCGCAGAAAGTCTGCACCAGTTCTGGTCGGGGATATGGTCCAAGCCAGTAGAACACGTAAATGCGGAATGGATACAGGCTGACAAAGAATCATTTAGATCAGTTCCTGACATGGCATTTGAACAGATAAGCCTTGATCTACTTGCAGTCAGTTATACGCAAAACTCATAATTGGAAAGCCACAGGATCCGACAATATTCACAATTATTGGTTAAAACACTTTTCGTATATGCACCCGTTTTTACTTGAACATATTAATGCTTTCATTCGCTCCCCTGAAACAATGCCACAATATATTACGCAAGGTACAACATACATGTTAGCTAAAGATTTAACCGACAGGAAAAACCCCGCTAAATATAGACCCATCACGTGCTTGCAGAACATCTATAAAATTATGACATCGTGTATCAGTCAACTTATATACAGACACATCGAGACAAATAACTTATTAGCAGAGCAGCAAAAAGGATGCCGGCAGAATAGTCAGGGCTGCAAGGAACAACTTACTATAGATGCCGTTGTTTCCAAACAAGCTGCTAGTAAGAAAAATGACATCTTTACTATGTATATCGATTATAAGAAGGCGTTCGACTCAGTCCCGCACACGTGGCTCATATATATTCTGGAACACTATAAAGTACATCACACAATCATTCATTTTCTAAAGAATTCAATGTCACACTGGTCTACTGTTCTTAAAATCTGCCAAAAAGCCGAAAACATAATAACGGATCCAATCAGCATCCGCAGGGGTATTTTCCAAGGAGACGCCCTAAGTCCACTGTGGTTTTGTCTCGCATTAAATCCGCTCTCAAATCTGCTCAACAACAGTATGGCTGGATACAAACTGGGTAATGGCGATACTTCACTAATGATATCCCATCTGATGTATATGGACGATATCAAGCTTTTATAGCGGTACATTAGATGATATCCATAAACTCGCAGACATCACACAAAATTTTTCAAACTGTATACGAATGGAATTTGGCATTGACAAATGCAAATTCCAATCGATACGAAAAGGCAACTAGAGTACAATAGTTATATGCTTAATAGTGGAGAAATAATAGACCCCGTCGATGAAGAAACCGGCTACAAGTATCTTGGCTATCAACAGTCACAGCAACTTCATCATAAAACAATTAAATCAACACTCAGGCAGAAATTTATAAACAGGCTCCATAAAATCCTCAACACTCATCTCAACGCACGTAACACCATTAAGGCAATAAATACATACTCCATACCCATTCTTACATACTCATTTGGAATAATACAATGGTCCCAAACAGATCTAGGTAACCTACAAAGAATCATTAATACATTAATGACTAAGTACCGAAAACACCACACACGAAGCTGTGTCCAACGATTAACCCTACCAAGAGCAGAAGGCGGACGGGGTTTGATAGATATTAAGAACCTACATAACAAACAGGTAAGCACTCTTAGGAAATTCTTTTACAACCAGTCTTCTCGTTCTCAAATACACCAGGCCATTGTGACAGCTGATCAAAAATATACTCCCTTGAATCTGAATAACCACACAAAACAAAAAAACGAAGAACTCGCAGAACCTCAACAAAAGCTACAGGCATGGGCTCAAAAATCACTCCACGGACGGCATCGGCTAGATCTGATCAACCCCAATGTCGACAAACTAGCATCCAACATGTGGCTCAAAAGGGGTGAGTTATTTCCAGAGACAGAAGGGTTCATTATTGCCATCCAGGACCAAATAATAGATACCAGAAACTATAGAAAGCACATCATCCGCGACCGAACACAACCTACAGACTTATGTCGACGCTGCCAAGCTGCCTCTGAGACCATCCAGCACATAACCGGAGCATGCCGATCAATAGCACAGACAGACTACAAACACCGACACGACCAAGTAGCAGCCATAATTCATCAATATCTCGCATTCAAATATCATCTCATACAGAACAGGACACCCTACTACAAATATTCTCCACAGACCGTTTTAGAATCGAATGAATACAAACTGTACTGGGATAGAACCATTATCACCGACAAGACAGTTCATTACAACAGACCGGACATTACATTTCATGACAAAATTTCAAAGACAGTATATCTAATTGATATAGCCATACCTAATACTCATAACCTTACAGCTACTCATACGGAAAAAATCAGCAAATATACTGATTTAACTATAGAAATCAAAAGCCAATGGAGAGTGAATACAGTTAAAACTATTCCGATCGTAATTTCATCAACAGGAGTAATTCCCCGCACCCTGCACGCTAGCATAAAGACACTAGAAATTCACCCGCTCACGTATATTTTATTACAAAAAGCAGTTATCATGAACACCTGTAGATTAGTACGGAAATTTTTATCCTTAGAACAGTAGTATCCTTAGAATAGTACTACCTCAACCTCAAATTTCGTTCTCGTTTGGCCAAAAGCCCGCGATTGTGGAATTAAAAAGTTACCTCCGATTAGGAGAGAAAAATAAAGAATAACACATAATAATAATAATAATAATAACAGTAAAACACAGCAAATTTCTCCAAAGGGCCTCTACGTGTTGGATCTGTATCCCCGCGCAAGCCTATCAAAAGACCGGGATTTATAGGCCCGTGATCAAAGAGAGATACAAATAATAATCCACCCCGCGGGGGCAGCTTGTGGCGAGCTGACGGTGAGTGGCGACACCGCGGACCCCTATTCCAGAGGGCCCTTTTGTATGGCCCTCGCCTCTGTGCTTGCCTTGACCGGCCGGCCAGAGTGGATTCGCAAGAGCGGGACCTATGCTCCAGGTTGGAAGTGTAAAATGTCATAACGCCGGCGGCCCTTGAACGGATCACCGGGATCTGGCTACCGCAGTCTCACCTCTCGACAACCTCAAAGCCGCTCTGAAGTGTTGCGCTATTGTCGCACCGTGCGTGCGGCCATTTGTAGGGCCCACTAAATGAGTTGGCGAGTCACCACCTGCCTTTTTACAATTTTGAGACTGATTGTCACGGCAGGTGTCCGCTAGTCTCCTCCCATAACCCAGTATCCAGTCCATCCAATATACCAACCATAGCCCATGACCTTAGTTTCCATCGCAGTCACAGTGCTGCACTGCAATAGTCTTTGCACCTGGCGGGGACCATCTCCGGACGTATCATATTGTGCGGTCGGGGATGGTATCCGCCACGTGTATCCTTTGCTTTATATTAATTGTCTTAAAGGGCCTCTGCGCTGTTGGCTTCGGCCCCACGCATGCCTCCCAAAGGCCCGGGACCCCATGGTCCCGAGATATGGCAAAGACATACAAATAATAATAATAAAAAAAAAACTGACGCCGTCAATGTCAGACGTGCTTTTATAATTTCTTTGATATTTTTGATAAACAATGTATTTTACCGGCATTTATACGACATTTTTTACCATCTTGTCATGGAAAAATTTCCCTTTTGCTAGAACAACTTCACTCAAGGATACAAGGGACGACAACGATCAGACATGCCTCTGATTTGTGCCGGCATATACATGTCAAAATATTGAACAAGAAATGTATACACGCAGTAAAGCACGCCAAGATAAAGCGTCTCCACCAATCGCACGCCCAAGACCTTCGTCCGCCTCATCGACATCAGTCTCCTCGCAATCTTCGTCGGGCGCTGATTACGCCACCGCGCCCGACATTAGCGGGTCGAGCAGCGACGAGCGCGGACCTACGCCGCCGCCGCCACGACCACCTGCGCGACGAGGACGGCCACCGCTGCCGGCACGCTTGGGGCCCGCGGGACATGCTGCCCCGCCCACGGCTCCCGCTGCCGGTGGTGTAGTGCGACGCATGACATGGTCTCAAGCTATGAATGAGAACGTCATGCGCGCCTACTACGGGGCTACAGAGGGAGGAACTAATCTATCCGCGTATCGTGTCCGGATGCTTCCTCTGTTTCAGGCCCTTGAACCAACCATTAATGTGACTGCGCAGCGACTATCGGATCAAGTGCGAGTCATCCAACGATCAAAGCGGCTGGATGACTCGACACTTGATCGGCTTCGCCTGGAGGCTCTCCCTGTTCGCGCGACCCCTTCCTCGGCGCAGGACCCACCCGCCACGTCGCCGGACCCGGTGCCGGTACATGACTTGGCATCCGAGGCACTGCGGGTCGGTCCTGCTGCTGATGAGGACGATGCTGCGAACCTGAGTGTGAGTACTTCAGAGAATGAGCAATTGAGGAGGACTCTGGAAGAAGCGATTATGCAGCATCGCTTCACACCCGACTCTAGGCCACGATTACCACGTTTACCCATGAATAGGCGCAATCTAGCGTTGATGGGAGCCCTAAACGCTTTACTGGAGCCGTATATACGATCCAGTAAAGATTTGGATGATACGCACTCGATCATGTACTGCGGGGCCATCGCAGCGTGCCGTGTTGCTCGAGTCAAGTTTCCGGACTCTGACCGTGCACCTAGGACCGCTGGGGGTGTCCCCGCATGGCAGGTGCGGATCGAGCGACGTATCGACTCGTTTAGGACTCTCATTGCAAAGCTGATCTGCTTCAGGGGGGGCAACAACCGCCCCCGAGTAATGCGCTTTGTGAACCAGGCGTTCGCGGGAACGGGTATTGCACCCCGCGACTACATGGCCAACCTCACAGAGCGCATCGACTTTCTGAAGCAGAAGGTTTATGCATGGGCAAACCGTATTCGCCGCTACAGAGAGCGTGTGAATCGATTCCAGCAGAATCGCCTTTTCCAGAGTGACCAAAGGAAGGTTTACCGAAAGTGGGAGGAAACCGACTACCGTGTGTCCGACGCGCGGTTGCCGGACGCTACTGCCATGAGTGATTTCTGGCGTAGTATCTGGTCAGCGCCCGTCGGACACACCGAGGGTGAATGGATGACCGTTATCGAACGTGAATGCGAGACCATCGAACCTATGGGGGCAGTTACCATCAGCCCCGAAGACGTAAGTTGTGCTATCCGCACGACTCAGAACTGGAAAAGTCCTGGGCCGGATGGATTGCACAACTTCTGGCTAAAATGGTTTCGATGTTCGCACTCACGATTGGCAACGCAATTCCAACAAGCTCTCGAGCTCGGTTCCCTGCCACCTTCCTTAACAACTGGTGTAACCTTCCTGCTCTACAAGTCCGGTAGTACCACGGAAGCGAAGAACTACCGACCCATCACGTGCTTGCCCACACTGTACAAGCTCCTTACATCCATTTTGAGAGTAAAAATTAACACGCACATTGTTTCGAACAATGTTTTGGCTCCTGCTCAAAATGGATGTAGGGTTGGGTCCCGTGGTACTAAAGAGCTCCTCCTCATCGACATGACCATTTGCCAGCAAGTTCGGCGTAACAAAGGGGCCCTCTCCGCCGCTTGGATTGACTACAAGAAGGCCTATGATTCGGTGCCTCACTCATGGTTGGAAAGGGTCTTGGAGCTGTACAAAGTTAATGCAACTTTAAGATCCTTTCTCGGCGCTTGTATGAGACAGTGGACCACAGTCCTTCGTCAACCAGGAGGCGGGGATGGCCCCTCTGGCCCGCAGGACTTTATAAGGATCGAGCGAGGCATATTCCAGGGTGACAGTCTGAGTCCCTTATGGTTCTGCCTAGCTCTGAATCCCCTCAGCACCCTGCTGAAGGATTCAGGACTAGGTTGCCGGCTTCGGAGAGAGGGTGAAGTCATTTCTCACCTTCTGTATATGGATGATCTCAAATTATTTGCGCCAAATAGCCAAGACTTGTTGGAACTACTGCGAACCACAGAAGTTTTCAGTAGTGCCATCAATATGGAATTTGGTGTCGATAAGTGTGCGGTTATGCATGTGCAGCGGGGGAAAGTAGTAAATTCAACAAATTTACAGCTTTCTGAGACAATGTCGTTCAGATCTATCTCGGAAGCAGAAACCTATAAATACCTTGGTATGTCACAGTCTTTGGGTATTGAAGATATGGGAATTAGACAGGCGGTGAAGGAGCGCTTTTTCAGCCGGCTCACAAAAGTACTTAACAGTCTTTTGTCAGGAGGCAACAAAGTGCGCGCCTTCAACGCCTGGGTAATACCCATACTCACATACTCCTTTGGCATACTAAGGTGGACTCAGACCGAGCTGGACGCCCTGGATCGAAGGGTCCGTACACTGCTTACCACACATCGAATGCTACACCCGCGCTCATCAGTTATGAGATTGTACATCCCGCGTAAATGTGGAGGCCGCGGCTTCTTAAATGCCAAAGACCTCCACAACCGCGAGGTGTACAATCTTAGAAACTATTTTCTTAACAATGAGTGCGGGATGCATCGTGATGTGGTGGCAGTAGACCGGAACCTCACGCCGCTCTCCTTGGCAAAAGAGAACTGGCGCAGACCTGTGGTACTAAGCACCGAGGACCGCAGGGCGGTATGGAAGAGCAAGGAGCTACACGGGCGGTTCTACAAGGCCCTCACGGGACCTGACGTAGATCTGCTCGCGTCGGTGAACTGGCTACGATTCGGGGACCTCTTCGGAGAAACCGAGGGTTTTGCCTGTGCAATTGCTGACGAGGTTATCATGACGAATAACTACCGGAAATATATCCTGAAGGACGGTACGGTCGACATTTGTCGGGCATGCCGCCGTCCCGGTGAGTCACTCAGGCATATTATTTCCGGTTGTTCTCAGATTGTTAACACCGAGTACTTGCACAGACACAACCTCGTAGCCAGGATTATACACCAGCAGCTTGCTCTTCAATACGGCCTTGTGGGCTTCGAAGTGCCTTACTATAAGTACACACCTGCGGCAGTTCTCGAAAATGGTCGTGCCACGCTCTATTGGGATCGATCTATCATCACGGACAGGACTATTGTAGCCAATAAGCCTGATATCGTGCTGATAGATCGATCGCAACGCCGGGCAATGCTCATCGACATCACGATCCCCCATGACGAGAACCTCGTGAAGGCCGAGAAGGACAAAGCCAGTAAGTACCTTGACTTGGCTCACGAGGTAACCGACATGTGGGATGTTGATTCGGCGATCATTGTGCCGATAGTTGTTTCTGCGAATGGTCTCATAGCGAAGAGTCTCGATCAACACCTCAAGAGGCTCTCGCTAGGTGGTTGGATCAAGGGTCAGATGCAGAAGGCGGTAATCCTGGACACGGCGCGCATAGTCCGGCGGTTCCTCTCCCTGTAGCCCTAACCACCGGCAGCTTGGGCCTGCTCCGCTGCCGGCGGCCCTCTAGGTTAGGTTTTTTATAATGTGTTTATATGTTTTGTATTGTTTTTGTATGTTGTATTGTATTTTACTTTTGTAATCATATTATAAAATGCCTAACCCAGGAAGAAAGATGAATAAAGTGGATAATAATAATAAAGTTTATTTCAAAAATAATTTCTTACAATAATTTACCAGGGGCCCCGCACTAGGATATTCCTGTATCGCGGGGCACCAAAGACATTAAGTAGCAGAATCCAAAATTAGGAGCTTACACCTATTACAAATTAGTAAACTAAACTAAAATTATGCAACTCTGTAATTAAACACCAAGATGTTACAGTAACTATACATTATACCTATGTTAAGGATACAATTTAAACAATCTTACATAAAGTATAGAATAGCTTCTGTTTCCTGATAATTGAGTGATTGCAGAAATCTAAAAGTAATACTCTTTGCTTCTGATAGAGTTTTGCCCTTCAAATTACACTGTTTAAGGACGGAGTTGTACGTCGCCGCATTTAAATAGTCCCCAAAACGTTTTCCAAAAGCGGTTGAAACATTTGGTAACGGTAACATAAAAATACGCTTTGTGAGAAGTAAATTGTAACAAGGTAGAGAGCTGGATAATTTATGTGTAGCCAGAACTGTCTTGAACAGGAATAGTTGTCGAGCAGTGAGCACCTTGGCTTCAGCATAAAGATCCGAGGTAGAGAAACGAAAGGGTTTCTTAAGCATAGTTTTTAGTACGGAGCGCTGGGCTCTTTCGAGTTCCAAGAAAGTAGATTTTGGTGCTGCCCCCCATGCTGAAATGCAGTAACTAATCACTGGTTGACATAGCGCGGTATATACCATAGTAATTAACGACCTATCTGCCGAGCTGCGAAGTTTTTTAAATATTGGAATGGATTTTCTGATTCTGGCGGCAAGTTTATGGATATGATCTTTAAAATCTAATTTTTCATCCACCAATAAGCCCAAGTACCTGATTACGTTCGTGCGCTCTATACACTCACAGTTACAGGAGTTGAAGGCTGCGTCGTTGCATATGTGAATTTTTAAGATAGGGTTATAAGACGGTTTAGATGAAGCAGTTTTGTGAAAACATACGAATTTAGTTTTTCCATTATTTAAAGTTAAAAGATTGTTACGGAACCAGTCCGCTGCAGTTCTCATGCCCTGTTCCGCGGTAGCAACTACACCTTCCCAGCTACTATCATTGAATAATATAACGGTGTCATCTGCGTAACAAATCAATTCTGCATTGGGAATCTGGAGGTTTAGAATATCGTTTATGTAGATGATAAATAGAGTGGGGCCAAGAATACTGCCCTGAGGGACACCGAACTTAATAAACTCTTTCTCGCTTTTGAGTGAGCCTACTTTGACAAACTGCCTTCTTCCAGTCAAATAGCTTTCAAACCATGTCAAAGGAATTCCACGTACGCCTAAGATTTCCAGTTTCCGGAGGAGAATTGGAATTGACACTGTGTCAAATGCCTTAGCTAGATCCAGGAAGACGCCAATACACTTTGAATTTCTGTCAAGATAAGAAGATATTAATTTAACTAAAAGGGACGTGGCATCCTCCGTGGATCTGTTTTGTCTAAAGCCGAATTGTCTGTCTGCCAATAAACTGAAGGTTTCTAAGTATTTAACTAGTCTAGAGTTCACAAGCTTTTCAAGGATTTTGGAAAATGCACTAAGGAGGGATATGGGTCTGTAGTTTCCGGGATTGTCCTTTTCCCCGGCCTTGTAGATTGGGGGTAACAGAGGCTATCTTCCATTGATCAGGGAAACAGCCTGAGCTGAGGCTTAAATTGTAGAGATGAGTGATGGGTTCAATAATTGTGTACTGGATATGCTTTAGGAGTTTATTATTTATTCCGTCAGGGCCTGGTGCACTATCGTCTTTGAGATGAGAGATTATCGTTTCTATTTCCCTAGCATCAGTAGGTTGCATAAAGAAGGATGACCTCGGGGCCGCTGATGGGCGATATTTATTTGCAAGTTTTAGCTCACTATCTCCGGTTTGTGTGATTATCCCTTCTGCTAGATTGAAACCCACGGACGAAAAAAATTTGTTGCACAAAGTTAGTGATTCTTCAGCATCTGAGGTAGAAATAATTTCGTGGGATTGAGGGGTTGACTTGTTAATATTACATATGTTTTTAACCGTCTTCCAGAGATTCTTAGAGTTTTTGGAATTAAGATAAAGTTCTTGTTTTTCATACTGTAATTTGAGTTTTTTAAGGAGATCGTTACAGAAGTTCTTGTATCTGTTGTAAGTAACTTGCAAAACTATATTGTTCGGGAATTGTTTCGCTTTTAAATGTAAGACGTCGCGGTGTCTAACACATCGCAGCAATCCAGGAGTTATCCACGGCTTTAGAGTGAATTTTGTTCGAGAAATCTTTTTTTGTTTCGAATGTTTAGAAATGGCGCCCTGAATTGAAGACATGAATGAATTTGTAGCTATATTGACATCAGTTTCCCCCAGAACCCCGCTCCAATTAACTTGAGACAGCGACTGTTTAACACCTTCGAAATCAATTACTGTTTTAGTTCTGTTTGGTTTGGAGGAGTTAAAGGTACGAGATGATATTATTTCTATGGCGGCAGCTTTGTGATCAGTAACGTTAAGATCACAGACTAAACCAGAAACTAGAGCATATGATTTAACAAATATGTGATCTAAACAGGTTTTTTGGCGCGTCGGTAAGGTGATTGCGGGTGAAAGGCCATGTTCGGCAAGTAAGCAAAGGTATTCGCTCGCATTGTCGCGGGGAGTATTTGTGGGTAGAATATCTATATTTATATCACCGGCAAGCACCACCTGCTTAATCTGCTTACGCGAGCCAAGTACATTATCTAGATCTCGGAGAAAACTGGTAGTGTAATTAAATGAAGGCGACCTATAAACACCTAATATAGTAATCTGGTTCGGTATGTCTACAAGCAAACAACAGGCCTCTTTAAAGTTGGGTTCTGACACAGTTGCATTCCAACGGTCTCTTATATAAATTACAACGCCGCCATTTTGGTTGATATTGTGGGTGGAGCAAAAAGAAGTATAACCTGGGATCCTGTCAAATGAGGTTGCATCCTGTAGTCTGCATTCTGTTAGCACTAGAACATCAAACTCAATTTGAGTGCGGTACACGTTAAGGAGGAACATATTAAAATTTTTGTTTATACTACGAATGTTATAGGTTAGAATTTTGAAACTATCATTTCTTGTAAATATCGATTTTAATAGGTCTGGCGAAAGAACTTCACGACATGTTATGTTGCTAGCAGAATCTAGATCGTTTGCTATGTCTACACTATTCATAAAGAAAAAAGAGATTAAAAATAATTAATTGTTTAGTAACAGAAGTATGGCAGACAGACTTACTTGAGAAAATGTATAAGCGCACGACGCGCAACCATGCACCTGGGGCAATTTTTGTAGAAGACAATGGAATGTTTGGATAAATTATTTGATTATATAATGTAAATAAATTGATAGTAAATCAAGGCGACAAAAAATAATTATCAAGTGCAGAACACCAGTATTAATTTCTCTCAACTTGTTTGGGCATTTTAAATATGGCTTATGGGTTAAGGTTTTATTTGATCTGTTATAGGCCTCGACGAAAGAGTAGTCAAAATACATGAAACACAGTATTACAAATTCAATTATTTTTACTATCGGGCCTTGTAACCGAGTCTTAAGTATAGGTACAGAGCTTAACAGTGGTAAAATACCATGAGTATAAACATTATAAGCGTACAGTTTTGTAGAAGACACTGGAATGTTTGGATGAATTATTTGATAATAATGTAAATAAATTGATAGTAAATCAAGGCGACAAAAAACAATAATCAAGTGCAGAATACCAGCATTAATTTCTCTCATCTTGTTTGGGCATTTTAAATATGGCTTATGGGTTAAGGTATTATTTGTTCTGTTATAGGCATCGACGAAAGAGTAGTCAAAATACATGAAGCACAGTATTACAAATTCAATTATTTTTACTATCGGGCCTCGTAACAGAGTCTTAAGTATAGGTACAGAGCTTAACAGTGGTAAAATACCATGTGTATAAACATTATAAGTGTACAGTTTTGTAGAAGACACTGGAATGTTTGGATGAATTATTTGATAATAATGTAAATAAATTGATAGTAAATCAAGGCGACAAAAAATAATAATCAAGTGCAGAATACCAGTATTAACTTCTCTCATCTTGTTTGGGCATTTTAAATATGGCTTATGGGTTAAGGTATTATTTGTTCTGTTATAGGCCTCGACGAAAGAGTAGTCAAAATACATGAAACACAGTATTACAAATTCAATTATTTTTACTATCGGGCCTTGTAACCGAGCCTTAAATATAGGTACAGAGCTTAACAGTGGTAAAATACCATGTGTATAAACATTATAAGCGTACAGTTTTGTAGAAGACACTGGAATGTTTGGATGAATTATTTGATAATAATGTAAATTAATTGATAGTAAATCAAGGCGACAAAAAACAATAATCAAGTGCAGAATACCAGCATTAATTTCTCTCATCTTGTTTGGGCATTTTAAATATGGCTTATGGGTTAAGGTGTTATTTGTTCTGTTATAGGCATCGACGAAAGAGTAGTCAAAATACATGAAGCACAGTATTACAAATTCAATTATTTTTACTATCGGGCCTCGTAACAGAGTCTCAAGTATAGGTACAGAGCTTAACAGTGGTAAAATACCATGTGTATAAACATTATAAGTGTACAGTTTTGTAGAAGACACTGGAATGTTTGGATGAATTATTTGATAATAATGTAAATAAATTAATAGTAAACCAAGGCGACAAAAAATACTAATCAAGTGCAGCTTACCAGTATTATTTTCTCTCATCTTGTTTGGGCATTTTAAATATGGCTTATGGGTTAAGGCATTAATTGTTCTGTTATAGGCATCGACGAAAGAGAAGTCAAGATACATAAGGAAGCACAGTATTACAAATTCAATTATTTTTACTATCGGGCCTCGTAACCGAGCCTTAAATATAGGTACAAAGTTTAACAGTGGTAAAATACTATGTATATAAACATTATGTGTGTACAGGCAAGTCATTGTATCCCATCCTATTTTAGAAGCACATTGTGGTATATTATGAAAAGTGTTGATAGATATATTTTTATGGACCAGAAAGCTAATATATGTATGGTAAACCAAGGCAAGACTAACGAGGCTAATCAGTGCCAAACAAAATAAATTCACCAGCAGTAACAGAATCGGATAATAGCCGACTTTAATTGTCCGCGGCCTGAAACGATACATTGGGCCTAGAAGAGGGTTCCATGCGAAGTTTGTCCAACAGTGCTTCCGACGTGATTCGCATTACAGAACTTGTTTCGGAGCGCCGCATATAGATGGAGCCCCCTGAGGTCCAGGTAAACTTAAACTTAAGCTCAGCTCCTGCGGCTCTGGCCTTACTGAAAAGGATTCTATTACATTTAGTCAGGTGCTCATTTATATAAATGCGACGGGGATTGCCAGGGATCCCAATTGCATCGGTAGTCAACCATATGTAGATGATAACAAACATGTTATGGGCATTTCAGTTGTTTTATCTACAACAAGTACTCAATTTAGCAACATGTTAAATATACTTACTACAAAAGTTAGTGAACATACAGGCTGTAAGTTGTTTGCATGACCAGGTCTGTTTGATTATGCACTGAAATTTAGCCAATAACAGGTTCAGTGTATTTACTTTAGCACTATGTACACACAGATTATTGCCAAACCAAACACACCTTGATAAAAGTACTTCCTTACAATGATTATCCATTTTAGCACTCCTTGAGACACATTAACACTAAACTGACTGTTAAAACCTAATATTTATGCGCTTGGCTCACTTTTGATTAGTATTTTGCAAAGCATGAGATCTAAAATTACACTGACAGCAATGTTTACATTACCTCTTAACAGGGTTATCGCGAAGTATCGGTGTGACCGGAGCCCCGGGTGCGTGGAAGGCCTCAAAGTGTCTCTGACCGTAGCCGAAGATGTTAAACAGCTTCAACCACTCGTCACTAGCGTCGGAGGACTCGTAAACTCCGCCGGGAAACACCACGCTGTTCGCGAACGAAGCATTCGCTGTACGCGTCTGGAACAGTATATCGTAGTTTACGCCCTGACGCGGTATCAAATCCTTCTTCTTACTGAGCACTATTAACGTCGCAGCGTCACGCCAACTGGTTCTAATGACATTATTCATAATGAGCACCCGATACTGCGCCGAAAACTTGGTAAATAACCCTGTCTACAAGGCCTTATTATCTCTTACGTAGCAGTTGGTGTTCGTTACTTACCTACACAGATAGTACTTTGGTCTATCTACAATCTTTATCATAAGTTTGTTTCTAAGATGGCATAGCGTAGAGACCATTACAAAAATAGCATACAATTGACATTCACTTTTTTTTTTTTTTTTTTTTTTTTTTATTTATGGCACCGCGCTCTTGGCGCATTCAGCCAGCCGAATAAACGGGGAAACGGAATTAAAGGATTAGGAAATTCGGAAAATTTGGAAATAGGGAAAAAGGAAACAGGAAAGTGATTGTACATTTTAACATGTTAAAGTTTGATATCATTAAGTGAAAGGAAAGAATATAATGCTTTAAATACGGATGAGGATGAAGCGTTAATACATAGGAGCGATGAAATACAAGTCGGGAATGGAATTTTGATTGATGACAGATGGTTTAATAACAAGGAACGATCATATAAGTTACATTGAAAGAATATATGGTTAAAATCAGCTGGATCAGTTCCGCAAGCACATGCGGAACTGGACACAATTTTTAATCTTGCCAGGTGTTCGGGTGTACAAGCGTGACCCAGTCTTAATCTAATAATCATGCTTGTTGCTGGTTTTGATAAATAAATATGTGCAAACCAAGGTTTAGTGGGAATATTCGGTTGAATACGCCTATAGTGAATGGCCCCAGCCCCTGCACCAGATGACCATAGTTCTGTCCATTCTTTTCGTAAGAATAATCTAGGTAGAGTTAACAAATCTTCAGTAATATTCTTGTACGGAAACATATCCCCACAGTCAATGGCGTCTCGAGCTAAATAATCCACCCTTTCATTTCCTTTAATTCCTCTGTGACCAGGAATCCAGGCAATCGTCACAGAATATCCTAAATTGTGACATTGTAATAAAAGGTTACGGATTTTATAAATAACTGGATTATGGGATTTTGACTTAAATGGAAATTTAGATATTGACTGGAGAGAACTTAACGAATCAGAGAATATTATGGTTCTTTTGAGGTGCATGATGATTATAAATTCTATTGCTTTCAGGATGCCATAGCACTCACCGGTGTATACAGATGATTCAGGAGGCAATTTAATCTTTTGGTATATCTTGGACTGCATATGGAGAACCCCAACACCAACACAACTATTATTTGATATTTTGGAAGCATCTGAATATATGTGATGAGCACCATGGCCATCAGTTCCTATGAAATTAAGAAATTGTTGATTTTGTTCTATGTCATTTTTTGCTATACCTATATTAACAAGAACATGGGGAACTAATGTCAAAGAATCAAAATTGTACTGAAATATTGGAAGTGTTGAGGAAGTAACTATAGGTGCAGTTATAGATTTAAGCCTCTCAAAACTTTTAATTACACATAGAGGATTTTTGTTCTTCCAATATCTAGATGTTGATACTTGATGCAAGAGCTCGGGCAAAATGGACCAAAGTTGATGATTTGAAAATTGCGAACACCTGAAAATATACCTGTCTGAAAGAAACTGACGACGAAAATGTAGAGGAGGTTCAACACACTCAATCTGCATAGCATTAATTGGACTGGATTTCATAGCCCCACAAATTATTCTAAGTGCTTTTGATTGAATACAATCCAATTTCTTAAAGCCAGCTATGCTACCGGGTTCCAAGAGAAATGTTCCATAATCAAGATTACTTCTTATTAAGGCATTGTACATCAATTTTATACAAAAAGGATGTGAACCCCACCATACGCCAGAAACACACCTGAGGATGTTAATATTTTTTTCACACTTTGACACAATATAATCGCAATGTGGGAGGCCTGTTAATCTTGTATCAAGGATTACACCTAGAAATTTAGTTTCTTTTTTAACAGGTATAGGACAGGTACCATATTGCACAATGATTGGAGGAGGAATTAACTTTCTGGAAAACAAAACTGCTACACTTTTAGAGACTGAGAGATCCAGTCCATTGAATTCTAACCATTGTTTTAATAAGCTTAAAGAAGAAGTTATGGTTCTGCAGGCTTGTTCTATTGAAAGATTTGGAGTGTATAAAAGTAAATCATCAGCATACTGCAAAACTCTAACTAAGCCATTTAAGGAGGACTCTAAATCAAAAGTATATATGTTGTACAACAATGGGCTTAATACAGATCCTTGTGGAAGACCTTTCCACACTAAACGAGAAATTCTGTTAGTGTCATCTATAATTAAACTAATAGATCTTTCAGATAAAAGGTTAATTATAAAATGTATTAGTAATATTGGTATACCTAACTTGTAAAGTTTGTCTTGTAATACTGATACTAATACATTATCATAGGCTGCATTAATGTCAAGAAAAGCTGCAACTACAGATTCATTTTTGGAGAAAGCTAGTTGAATTTCCGATACAAAAATTGACAAGCTATCATATGTAGACCTTCCCTTGCGGAAACCAAATTGACTGTGTGACAGTAAGTTGTTTTTTTCAAGATAAAATTCTAATCTGTTTTTAACTAAGTGTTCTGCTATTTTGGTGAAAACTGAAGATAGGGCTATTGGGCGGTAGGACGAAACATCTGAAGGCAATTTGTTGGGTTTTAAAATCGGAAGAACAATTTGAGATCTCCAAGCCTCAGGAACAGTACCAGACTGGATAACAGAATTTATTATGTTTAGGTAGTACAAATGAATACCATCACTGGCATTAACTAGAAAAGAATATGGAACTCCATCTTCTCCGGGTGCGGAATCCTTTAAACTACTTAATACACCTTTTAGTTCTTCCATTTTAAATGGCCCATTAAAACTAGAACAATCAGACTGTTCACAGAATAAAAAGGAAGCAGGTTGGAAAACATATCTCTCTGGAACATATGCAGGAGCTAGTTTGTCCATGAATTGCTGAGCAAGGTCAGGTGGAAGTAAATGTCTGGGAGTATCATTGAAGGCATTTCTGAATCTTTTAATATTATTCCATACTATGGAAGGCTTTACGCTGGGATTAAGTGAATAACAAAATTGTCTCCAACCTTCATATTTTTTCTTGCGCAGCAATTTCTTTGTCTCCCTAGCAACATGCATATATGAATTAAAATTCTCATCTGTCATGAACCTACAGTACTGTCTTTCAGCAGTTTTACGCCGTTTAATTGCTTGTGAACATTCATCATCCCACCAAGGAGGAGAAGGAATCTTACCCGATGCACTATTTTTAACTGGAAAGATATCATCAGCGACTTCAGTAATAGCCTGGGATAAGGCTACTGAGCAATTAATTACATTATTTAGATCTAAAATGGGCAAACACAATAATTTCTCCTCTACACGGCTTTTAAATAGGTCCCAATCCACATTTCCTAAATTGTATTTAAGCCTAGGGCTAGGCCTAGGAGATGATGGAATAGAAGATGGAAATGAAATTATAATAGGGAAGTGGTCACTTCCATAGGTTGAGTCCAGAACATACCAGGTGAGAGAAGGGGCTAATTCAGTTGAACAAATAGATAAATCTATAGCACTAATTGACTCTGTGGGTGCAGTTCGACGGGTGGCAGAACCAGTATTTAAAACGCATAAATTATTACTATCTAAAATTTCAATCATTCGGTTTCCATGATAGTTGGATATAGAACTACCCCAAATCTGGTGGTGCGAATTAAAATCCCCTAAAATTAGCAAGGGCCTAGGTAGAGAAGAAATTATTAATTCAAGCTCATCAAATACTGCTGATGATGGATGAGGAATATATACAGAAAGGATGCAAATGTTATTTACAGTGGCAGCAACAATTGAAATATCATTGCTGTGTGATGAAAGATGAAAAGGTGAAAATGAAATTGAATTCCTGATGAGTAAAGCTACACCGCCGCACCCATCAGGACGGTCCTCTCTGAGGCATGTATAGCCATTAGCTCTGAGAAGAGCTCCAGGCCTAAGCCATGTCTCAGAGAGAGCAAAAATGAAAGGTTTAAATTTGTTTAATAAATAAATGAAATCTTGTTTTTTACTTATTATACTTCTGCAGTTCCATTGAACTATTTTGTCCATTATTTTTAATAGTATATACAAGCTCTTCAAGCAAGGGGGCAACGTGGGACGGTATGGTTATATTAGGCTTAGATAAGGTTTTAATTAAAGCTTGGATTTCCTCAGCGACAGATTGATCGTTAGCTTGGGTCTCTTTATGAGAATCTTTTCTCAGAGCAACCCCATTAGGTGAAGATGGAAGAGATTGTTCACTAATTAGTGACTTATGAGCAGCCACATCGTAACCTGTGGCAGTTTTTCTTGATGGGGAACGAGGTTTGAGAAACACAGTTTTTTTGTATGAATGAGGAGGCATATAAGAATCTGAGACTGGTTTACGAGTGTTGTCTGGTAAACTTGAGCGAACCTGGGTTTGATTTTGTGTCCTAAGAACATCTGCAAAAGATTTTGTAACAGTTGGATGCAACTTCACTGCTTCTCCATACGAGATGCAATTATTCGCCATAGATACTTTTATGTCTCTTTGCCTTTTGTGCTCTGGACATGATCTGTTCGTGGCGAAATGGAAACCATTGCATAAACAGCAAATGGAATCTTCCTCCTCCACAGAACAGGTATGTCCAGAGTGCAACTGTCCGCACTTGAAACATTTAGGCTTTGACCTGCAGTTGTTCTTAGTGTGTCCAAATTTACAACAGTTAAAACACTGGATCGTAGGGAAAATGTACAATTCCACGTTTAACGCATTGTAGCATGAAAAAATCCTTTTTGGCAATACTTGGCCGTCAAAAGTTATGACAACTGTTTCGGAGGGTTGCCAGGAAACAGACCCATTCGATATAACCTTATGGTTTAAACGCCGAACCTTGATTACTTTTCCACATCCTACAGGAACAGAAATATTTTCTATAATTTCCTCCTCCGACCATTGTGCTGGAATGCCGCGGGTTAGGCCCATGCGGGTCACTGAAAATGAAGGAATATATGCGGATAAATTATTTAGCCCGAGACACGGATCTGTGACAAATAAATTAGCATCAGTGTGAGATGAAAATGCCATAGAAATTCTGGTCCTGCCAATTCGCTTTACGCTTCCATTAATGATATTTTTAAAGTTTTGCTTGACTAAGAATTTACCGAAAGCCACCGGGTGCAGGGACGAGTTGGGATCAGTTTGTTGCTTCAACTGTACATGGACTGTAAATGGTGCCGCGTCTGAGGGAGTAAACAATTCCCTACCGACTTTTGAAGAAGAATCATTACTGCCATTCTTATTGTTAAAATTAGCGTCTATTTTTTCATTAGGCTTATTGTTGTTTGATTGAGCTGGGATTTCTTTTAGAGTGTCTATTTCACAATCACAAACATAATTGCCGCCATTATTCTTTCTACGTTTTTTATTGCAATGTTTGCAACGCTTGTACACCTTAGGCCTTTTCAGTTCTGATTTACTACTTACAGAGGTATCAGTATCCATTTCCGATTCAATCACGACGTTCATACCGACCTGGAGGTTTCCACCACCAGGATCGGGAGGATCGTCCCCCATTACTACACTTATATACTAAAACTTACCAAATAAGATGAGATTACACTACCTATATATACAAAAATACTAAAACATATACAATGAAAAGAAATATATACAAATTATCACTTTCCTGACCAATATTATCTAAAATTTAGAATTATAAAATTAAGAGAAGCGAAAACCCGACCGACGCGTTTCACGTTTCCCGCGCTTTTTTTTTCTGACATTCACTTACATTTTTATAATTCCAGTAACTTTTTATTTGTTTTATTCCATTTCATAGATCTATCACACTATAGACGAGACAACGAGTTATTATTAATATCGAAAGAGATAGTCTTATGTCTTATGGAACTTTCAATGGGCGGAAGTGAGAAAGAGCTAATAGCGTCGATCTTTCTCGAGTTTTCGCTGTCCCAATAATTTGTCACCAAAACCTCGTTATAATTCAGATGAGACTAAAATAAAAAGTATTGGATGTAAAATTCACCACAA
>JALPQI010005353.1:0-48913 GCA_025490895.1 Thaumatotibia leucotreta | reverse complement strand
CTGCTGCTAACTTAATAAGCCGCTAATAATTGTTTGTCCCTTTCGGTCTTAGCAATGTGTCCTTAAGAGCAAAAGGGACAAACAATCATTAGCAGCTTGTTAAGTAAGCAGACGTTTATGAATAAGGGGGTTAATATTTTTACCTGGCCAGTAGGATTCCCCGGGTTAATAACAACCAAAGCTCTAACAGCACTACTCTCGTCAGCCTCTTCCCAGCTCCGTTCCAGCTCTTTAGCCATCAGTGCCCAGCCGTGGGCCTCGTCCAGGTAGTAGTGGCCTTGCTGGATGCCCAGCTCCGCTAGGGTGCCGGAGAATACGGGATATTGGGGGATTGGGATCATTACCGCTGGAACAAAGACTTTTAAGTGAAAATAGGTTTTTTTATGAAACAAACATGCTTCTCCTTATAATAATGGTAAGGTTAATAATGGTCTTAAGTTGAGAATAATTAGAAGTCCAGTCAAGTTCAAAAATTAAGAACATTGAAAGCCACAAAAAAATATCATCCCTTATAAAACGGCTTTATCTTCTTCCAAATGGATATCTCTCAAATTTTATACAAGTTTATTATCTCCTTCCAGGCCATGTTTTGCCGTGTGGTGACGGCAGTAAGAATACATTTGTCACCACCCCAACTCCTCCTGCGGGTGTCGTAAGAGTCGACTAAGGGATTGAAGTGTCACTGACCATACTACAATATTGATGATGGGCAGCAGCGTCATCATAGTGGACACATTACTGCGATCGCCAATCCGCTTGCCCAGCGTGGCGATTATGGGCATTTACCTCCTAATGCGTCTATACGCATAGTTAATAGGAGAGGCCTACGTCCAGCAGTGGACTAACATAGGCTGATGTTGTGAAGCCATGTTTTGTTAGTTTATTACCCCCTAATATCACACCGAGCTAGAGTTGCAACGCCTTATTGCGCTATTTAGATTGTACCGGAATCACATTAGAAGCAATCCATGGGCTGTGCCGTGCAAACGCGTGTAATTCCGATAGTTTGTGTTTTTTCCGAGTTATTAGTTAATTTATTTTTTGACCAATTTTCGAGAACTTCGATAAACCCACAATTTTGAGCAAAACGGTGTTTGTATGAGACATAAGTGGACTATTTCGTGGAATGCATTTTTACCTGAAGGCTTCCCATCCACGTCACCAGCAAACAGCGACAGCACTGCCTTTATAAGATCACTGGCGCCACTTCCCAAATATATCTGGTCAGGATACGCGGGTACCCCATCTCTCGTTGTTAAATATTGTGCTGCTCGTCGACGAACTAAGAGAAGACCTTGGGACGGGGAATATGCACCGACTGAGCCATTCCTAGAAGATAAATAATAATCACCAAATTTAAAAATAAAACTACTTCTACCGGGTACGGTACGGGTGCCCACGGGTCGAATTGATAGTAACTTGATACTTGTGCTCGTTGGTATGAATTGATAGTGACTTTTTCGTCCATCTGTCGTGCACATACTTAATGTAAATTTAAACCCATGTGGTTTTCTCATGAATGCCCTTGTCAGAACTGGACCAATGTTTTTATTTTTTTTTAATGTTTGTTAACTTTCGACTGGGTTAACCGATTTTGATGATTCTTTTATTATTTGAATCATCGAAATCGGTTCACCCAGTCGAAAGTTAACAAACATTTAAAAAAAACTGACTTGAATAAAAGGAGATTCTCAATTCGACAATTTTTTTATTTTTTTTTAGTGTTTGTTAACTTTCGACTGGGTTAACCGATTTTGATGATTCTTTTATTATTTTATTCAAGTCAGTTGAAAAGATGGCAAATCTAAAAGAAATATGAAAAAGAATGTTTAATATTGGGATGCGTTGTTCTCAATTTTGCTGTTGTTCAATAAAACCTTTTGGTTCATTTAAAAATCGAAGTAGTAAAGGTAAGATAGACATGCTTTTTAATAAAGCATCAAGCCACTCGGTAGTCGCGAAAATTATCTTAAAATTCTTAAATATGATGAATGCTATTGCTTTTTGAACCAATTAGACTGATTGGCATGAACTGCTGCAAAATTACCAACCCAATTTATGGATGATAAATTGGGTTGGTTTAGCGTACCGATCAGCAATACGCATATTGGTCAGGCACCCTGGTCATTATGACCAAATTTGAAAAAAAATTGTTTGCGGTCTTATTCCTGTGGCCCGTTTATACTCGTATCCACATAAAATGTATGGAAGCTCGAGTTAATTACCTAGACGCGGCATGAAAAACTTTTTCCTAACCAGTGCGGAAAAGTAAAATTAACGCACGTTTCACTCGGGCTCCATCTTTCACTCTAGTCGAAAAAAATTTTTTTTGCACTTGCATCGAAATGTACTATTTAATACCCTGATAAAATTGACATTACGGTTTAGTTTTCTAGAATTCAGTTCATCAGTAAACGTGTTTTACTTTCCACGAAGAAATGACCCTAATTTATCAATTTACAAGTTGCAAAACATTCTATTCAATACACTCGTACTCTTTCCGAGATCTGTCATGAAAATTTAAAAGTAAGTTCTCATTGAGAATATTTCCATGAGAACCTATTAAAAAAGTGTGATGAAGAATATTGTATTTCACGATTCAATAAACAAGGCATAAAATATACCTTAAAAGGCATGTAAATATATGTAGGTATACAAGGGTTTTGGCATGATTAGATTACTCGTCCGTGTGGTGACGGCAGTAAGAATACATTTGTCACCACCCCAACTCCTCCCGCGAGTGTCGTAAGAGTCGGCTAAGGGATTGAAGTGTCACTAACCATTACTTGATAAAACATTGATGATGAGCAGCAGCGTCATCATAGTGGACACATTACTGCGATCGCCAATCCGCTTGCCCAGCGTGGCGATTATGGGCAATTACCTCCTAATGCGTCTACGCATAGTTATAGTTCGAGAAATATAAATTGAATGTTTATTTTTACTATAATGTAGGTAGAAGGTAACCAATTTATATTTCACGAACTATTATAGGAGTATACGTAGGCCGTTCAGCAGTGGACTATCATAGGCTGATGATGAGATTGTTTGTAAAAATTTACTTGCCAAGAACAGTCTCTGTCAGTTTCGCAACTTATGAACGTATCCTCGGTACATTGCTACCCTAATTACGTAGTCGTTTAGCGCGAGATTAGCTGCGTGCCCGCAGTTTTTCACGTTATTCGCGCTTTTTTCGCACAAATGCGTTTATAATTGCTTCTCTGGCACGCACGTGTTTCGTACAAAGCGTAAACAGGAAACAGGAAACGTAAGATCCAATGAAATTTGTGTATCCCTTTGTGGTTTTGTGGAAGAAAGTTCATTTGTATTGTTAACGTATTAATTTATTTTGGGTATCGAGATATTATTTTATTAAAATCAACAGAACTTACTCGAGTGAGATCGAGTATTCATGGGGCAAACACAATGCTTTAAAAAAAATGTTTTTATGTACTTCTCGACAAACACGAATTCCGACATGTCATAACGATGTAAATATTAAGATATTCTCTCATGCATCTTTGCAACATAATTTGCTAAAACATGTCGTATAAGATCTCGTTGAACAATATACTTAACTCGCTCATTAAATTAACGGCCAGTTTCACGATCCCCAGATAAAAAATATCACTATTTTCCCCCATTTTGCCCCAGCCATATAAAAAAGGACAGCTAATATATAATGATTAATGATTTCTGTTTCATTTATCTCCTGCTACCCCAAGGTTGTCTGGAAGAGATCGCTTACACGAATAAGACCGACTGTTGCTATCTTTGTATTTAATTGTTCTGTGTTTTGTTTTCTTTCTTTGTGGTGCAATAAAGCATATGTATTATTATTAATAATATATTTTTCATCACACTTGCTGTCTAAGCGCGCCATTGCTTGCGCGCGTAGCTGGAGTAATAGAAAAGTGAAATTCCCTAGGGAGTAATAGAAATGCCAGTACGTCATTTAATAATATTATGTCTTAAAACTTATCGGTTTAGTCGGGCTTCTAACACTCTCGTTAGTAATTCCGTATTTACCTCCCTTGATGCACAATGTACTATATTGCCTAAGGTCCTAAGAATTACGTGTGTCAAAAATCCATATTATTGTTTTAATGAGTCCGTTTCTTTGCCTATCTATTTACCCATGATCTATAATAACTGTTAGCGATAAATTGTCATTATTAATTCATTCCACGGGAATATCCGCTTCGTAATATTTTTTAGTACAGATGGTGCCTTTTTTAGGCTCTAGTGCGAGAAATGGCTCATTTTACGTCAGGTCCAAAACTTCGGAGAGCCATCTGTACTAAAAAACGTCGTACGAGACACGTGCAAAAAGGAAATTCGTCCAAAAAGGGAGTTCGTTTTTCGCACTATGACGTCGAGTAGCTTGCTATAAAACTTACGTGCAATCAGACAACAGTTCCCTGGCTCTTTGTTTAGCATCTTCAGGAATTTCAGGGCTGGCAAGCAGATGAGGACATGCTGCCAACGCTTGAACCTGTAAGGAGGTAATATTAAACGTTTTTGTATTAAGTTTTAACATACACGCTGTCAGGATAAAATTAAACGTAAGTTTACACGATTAGATAATTAATGTTAACTCTGGGATAGTAATGCCAAAACTCCGTAGTACACTAGTATCCGAGAGTATCTCAAGGTGCATTCAGACCAAACGAGCATTCGCTATTCTACCTACGAAATTCGATCGTTACACAAAACGTGATTGGTTGATTTCGTAGGGTGGGGGATAGAATAACGAATGCTCGTTTGGTTTGAATGCACCTTAAGCGTTATTCTTAGCAATGTACAAGTTGCCGAACATTCTCAAAATTGCGGGAATATACTCGGAAATAATCAAAAGAGTAAGTTCTGAATAAAATAATGAATAACTTTAACATTGCATTCGGGCGTAAGAAGAAAAAAATAATGTGAACACAGGCCAATATGCGTTTTGTTTGCATTTTCATATACAGCCAAAAATGTACGAAAATTGCTCTGCCAAGAGCATATCGACAAAAAAGAGATGACGGCGGCAGCGGGTAACCGACGACGTGTCAGAGAAACCACCCTCAAACATTCGCGAACAAAACATTCGAACGTCGTCGTGCCAGCCGCGCGCGCACGGAGCGGACACCCGCCGCCTTCGTCCGTCGCACGCGCCGAGCCAGTTAGCGGTGTCTATACAATTTTTTGAGGCGGGCGTCCGTTGCGAGTAATCCGTAGCCGTAGAATAGCGTAGGCCTAAAGGACTACTTGCCTGCCGAATAAATGTGAAAGGGGCTTGGCCTAGTGCATGACAATCTCCGATATTCGCGCGAACCACTCGGTCGAAAGGTTTCTTTACGCCCTGAAACAACAAAAAAATATTGAAATTGTATGTACAATGTATGTGCCCGTTGCTGATAACACGGAATTTGCCGGTATATAGTGTCGATTGAAAAGGAGATACAGTGAATCCGACCTATTTAAAACTATACAAGATGCCCATGAGGAAAAGGAAACAATTTAACAGCATATTCCTGAGCCTAAAAGAAGCAAGAAATGTTACATAAGTTTTGGTCAAATCTGCAAATCTAGGTAATTACATAAGAAAAGTATTTTATTAATGAAACTAACGCATTTTTTTTTGTCCATATCATTTCAGTCAATTAAGTGTGACAACGCTAAGACCTTCACAAGTTGGATCTGAAAAATATATTAAAAGATTATGTAATTACCTACATTTGCCTCATAGTTACATTTGTCCCAGTTGATCTTATAAGAATGCCTATCTATAACATTCATTAGTAAAATAAAATAAAAGGTATATTGACTGACTAACATTTGACGTCTTTGACACGTATCGTGAAACACGTTCACAGAATATTTTTACGTTAATACTAATAAATATCAATAATTTTAACTAAAGATTTATGGTTTCTCAAAGTGTTTTTAAGTTGGTAATAAAACCAAGATTGTATTCTAAAAGTGCGTTATTATGGAATAACGCAAGTTTTTAGGGTTGTTTACATTTTTTCACACACGCTATCTCATTCCACTCCGTCCCTTTACATGCGCTGTTTGCAAAAGTCAACTTGTACTGTGACAGCCATGGACCGTAACCGTTATTTTCTCCATACAAAAGAACGGTTCTTTTTTCGTTCTTCGGTATATAAATTCTAAGTTAATGGAGTAATTTAAAAATATGCTATTGTAAATTACATAAAAAATTAAGTAGTACATAAAGAGTATAAAACATTTTAAAATATTGTACTATTTCGAGGTTTTTCTAAAATACCGGTTCCGGTCCCTAGTGACAGCTGTCATAGTCTCACTTCACTGCAACAAAACTTGTTCAGTCTTTATTGAAAAGCAAGAACTGTCGCGGGCTGCGCCTAAGCTAATAATTCAGGGGGACGTGCCCCAAACGGGAGGAAGGGTGGCACAAACAGTGCAATAAATCTGCCTTATAGCCAACAACTAACATAACTTACGCACTAGCGTGGCCACAGCGTAACGGCGAAGCTGAATCAAATTAATTATAGACGTATTATACAGGGTGGTCCAAACCTTGACGTCAAAAAAATTTTTTTAGGTTCCCTACGTCATGGGCTATCAGAATAATATACCCAATGTATGTTAGCCGATTTTTTGTAGTTTTCGAGTTATGAATTAAAAAAAGTTTTTTTTAGAAATTCTGCAATGAAGAAATTTATTGATAAAAAAAAACTATGGGGTTTTTTTAATATTTTCTTTTTGAAAAAGTATTACTACAAATAAAGCATTTACTGACAAAAAAAATTGCGTCCTCACTTTCATACAAGTAGGATAAAAAATACCAAATTCAAAATTTAAAAACGCATCAAAATAGCACCACCTGTATACAATGTGCCATGAGGAAAGGGAAAAAGATTAGCAGCATAATCTTCAGGCTAAAAAAACCAAGAAATGTTATATGAGTTTAGGTAAAAAAATGTTTTTTTTTTGTATTTCGAATCACTTTAAAAAAAGGTACCTATTGGTTAATATAACTATCGCAAAACTGCACTTTTAAGATTTTTTAAAGAGTTTTTGTCCGTTTAATGTCTATCCTTTAAGTGTGACAAGACTGGGACAACACAAAATATTTTTTTTCTAAAATTCGTTTAACACTGCGTAACGGTAAAAAATGGGTTTAAAAAAAACATGCTCTCTTAAAATAGGCGTCTGAGTCAAGACGTGATCCAAATCTACAAATTTTTGAGATTTCAGAGACACCTATGGAATGAGCTCCCTGCCGAGGTTTTCCCGTTGGACTACAGTATGGGGTTCTTCAAAAGAGGAGTGTACAAGTTCTTATTGAGTCGGTAACGCGCATGTGACACCCCTGGGGTTGCAGGCGCCTATAGGCTACGGTGACTGCTTTTCATCAGGCGGGCCGTATGCTTGTTTGCCACCGACGTGGTATTAAAAAAAAAAAACCTACTCGCAGACGTCAGTGCCATTTTCCTGTAACAGTTTTTAAATGTACGTATTATGTTTATAAATAAATAACGGATAAGAAATTAAACAAGAAAATCACGATAATATCCTGGATAGCTAAACAAACTCCTCCCTTGAGCTCATTGCGTTGTCTGTTTACCGACCTTGCCGATAAGTGAGAAATCTTTATTAGTGGGCATAAATTATCATTTGCAATCCCACTTATCTGGGATAGTTCGCTAATTTTGTCGGTTAGTGGGCTACTATATTCAGTGACCAATTTCGTTTGTCGTTTAAGGTACAATTAAAAACGATTATATTTTCGTGTATGTACTTAACACAAAAATAATGACGATTCATTTAAGGGCACTAACTAATACGTAGGTACATGGTTTTCTTTTCTTGGAAAAATAGGATTTTTTTATCGAGCTCGTTATTTGCGTAAATATTTTTTTTTTTACTAGTGGTTGGCCTATATACGTATCATTATTATTGGAATATCTTATATTGCTGCCAGTAATTATCGTACATGTTATTGAACTGAACAATATACCTAACCTACCATCATCATTACGAGTATCATCATATATTGATTCATTCACAATAATTATTGTATAGGTATGAAAAAAGAAAAAAATTACCTAAAATAATAACCCTCAATATTATAGTTAAAAATTAAATACTTATTCATAAATATCGCGACTGTCTCTTTTGATCTTTTATAAATATATTTCTAATACCAAAAAGGCCAAACAATACTTATCCGCTCCCTAAGTCGGTCTTCTGATGGTCCCGTGCTTAATTGTTTGTCGTCGTTGCCGTCACGTTCTAACAAGTATGCGAGTAAACGAAAGGCAGCTAGCTGTCTTTGTCGCACTAATATGAAGAGCGACAGAGAGGGAAAACTATGATACGCTACTAAGCGTTAGCGATTGGCAACTTGGCTAAGCATCCTGGAGGCTGAATGGTCCTATTTACCGAATCTCGTCGAGCGCAAGACCGGTAAAGGACATGACCATAGCGATTGGTCGTTTTTCATAAATTGTCAGCCTCCGTAGCCTAATAGTTGGTATGGTAGCGATCCGCCGGCGAGAGCATTATTTATGTAATTATTTATCACAAATATTTTGTTCCTGCCAGCCATGGGGCTGTTTACGTATTTAAGTGTCTATATGTATCTATCTATTATATATTTATCTTCGCCTGATACTCACATCTCAAGCCTTAATTGAGCTTACCGTGGGACTAGGTCGATTTGTGTAAGATGTCCCAAGAAATGTATAATTTTAGTTATTCTTTAGGAAACAATGAGGCAGCTGCCCCATCCGCGCATTTTCTCAAAAATATGTTTTTATTGCCTCCTCGCGTCAGAATGGCCACAAGTTCTTTTGCTATCTGCCCCATCGCACAAGATAATGCTACTTCTGATCTCCCAATACCAAAACGACGTATGTCACTGTGAGTTTACATGGAAATAGGACATTTTGATTTGTTTGGAATGTTAATAACAATGAAGAAGGTAGGATGATGTTTGAAGTGTCTACGCTTTTAGGTTGTTTTATGTATATGGTTAGGACGAAATAAACTATTCAAGGGCTGTTAAATGACAATAATAGCTCTTATATCTTAATCTGAGTGTTTCTGATAAAGATGAGTACGCGGAATTATGATTATGACTATTACGAGTACAGTCAAGTGCAAAAATATGTATCGAAGGAATGAATCCTCTTATGAATATGTAACGACGTTCTTATTACCAGAGATCGAATAAATGGACGTCATTGTTCGCAATAATATGGACATGACAGATTGAATGAATAAACATTATAAACATTAGATGTCATATACCAAAGAAAAAACGACCAAGATCACCAACGTCCGAGGTAGGAATCGAACCCACGTGCTCAGCTTTCACGGCTGATACCTGCACTGCTCAGCCACTCGGTCTTAGCAACCACGAGTCAATTTTCTCGGGTATATGCAATCCCTAAAGGTGCGTTCAGACCACACGAGCATTCGTTATTCTATCCCCCACTCCACGAAATCAACGAATCACGTTTTGTGTCGATCGAATTTCATAGAGTATAAGGGTTTAGAATAGCGAATGCTCATTTTGTCTGAATGCACCCTTACAAGGCTAGGCGCCTTTGACCATACTCTAAGGGTAAGCAATACATGCATGCATCTCTTATCAGACTACTTTTCAGTTTTCTATAATAGCTAGAAGTGCAGAAAGCTGAAGCAGTCTAAGAATAAACATTTTCAGATAATTACATATTTGATACCGGTAACTATGAAAACGTGTATATACGTACGTGTAGTCACCCTAAGATTTCGAATTTAAATTTTCAGAAATTATTCGATTGATTCATCTTTTAAGCTACTTTGGAGTCATGTCCTCATTATTGCGAACAATGATGCAACTTTGTCCGATCTCTGCTTATTACATAGAAGACTTAAATTGCACTGGGACATATTTTAGAGCATTTTTGTTTCACTTCATTTTGCCGGTGACTGTACACCGCACATATATCCGCGCAACCGCAACCTTTTTGAACAATTCGAATCGAATACAGCTAATCAAAACTTTGATGGACCAATAACAACTATTTTTGAGTTAGGTTAAGTTTAAGCAGTAAGCAGTTTTAGATAGCGTGATACATAAGTATATCGTATCGACCGTGTGGTGGCCGTGTGGTGACGGCAGTAAGAATACATTTGTCACCACCCTAACTCTTCCTGCGGGTGTCGTAAGACTCGACTAAGGGATTGAAGTGTCACTTACCATTATTTGATAAAAGATTGATTGCCCAGCCTGGCAAATATGGACATTTACCTCCTAATGCGTCTATACGCATAGTTAATAGGAGAGGCCTGCGTCCAGCAGTGGACTATCATAGGTTGATGATGATGATGATATCGAAGAGGTCTAGTCGAAAAAAATAGAACCGTTTTTGAAAGACAATTTCTTATGGCGTTCGTCCATGTTTTATTTGTTTGTAGCCGTTAATGTTTTTCTAAGTTGTCGACCACTGAAAGAATCACTTGCATCCAAAGGCGATATCAGTGAGATAGTGTCATTCTGCTCTCCTGTGTTAATGTATTGTATTAATAACTGGTGCCGTACAGTCAAAGGCATTAATATATATACACTTCTCCATACTGATCCCTTACAAATGTGTCTATATATTAATGCACTCGACTGTACATTGTCATACAAACAAAGTTCATAATTTCAAATAGCATTTGTTCCTAAAGCATAACAAACGATTTGTTTAAAACCAAGCGTGGAACTTTATGAGCCATAAGGTTCATTTTTTAAACGGTTTTTATTTCATTATAATATTATAGATTGAAACTAAAACTTTTTTATAAATATGATTGACATTATTTGTTACCCGGTATTATCGACATTAGCTCTCGGTTTTATAATAAGGTTTCTAGGGTTTAGTAGAGTTTTTGTTAGGGGTTGTCAACATTTCATTGCAATTCTGAGAAAAGAATTAATTTCTACTCTAGGTATGTACCTAATGAATTGTTACATGATAATATTATACGTATTGAAATTATGATTCATGCAGATCATTACAATACACTTTTGAAGAAAGTTTTTACGCACATTGTTATCAGGAAAAATAATCTTATAAAAATGAAAATATATCGCATGATTGTAAACAAAAGAATAGCTATTATATTATATGTAAAAAAGAATAGCTATTATAGCTATACCTATTGGAAAAAAGATAGGTACGGTTGTGGTTTTATGAGATTTTGTAGAAAAAGTCAAGGTCGCGTTTCTATTACTAGTTCAATGTTAATAACAAACGGGTTATAAAGCAGATTAGATTAGATAAGAGTCATTTCATGAAATGACATTACAATATACAAAGAAAACAGGCGCGGATCCAGGGTGCTTAACCAAGTTGCCAATCGCTAGCGCTTAATCGTCAATCGCAAACGAAAGGCAGCTAACTGTCTTTGTCGCACTAATATGAAAGAGTGACAGAGAGGGAAAACTACGATACGCTACTAAGCGCTAGCGATTGGCAACTTGGCTAAGCATCCAGGACTTAGTTCAGGGGGGGGGGGGGGGGCACTGCCCTATGATATGACAGTATTTTATACCTAAAACAGCACCCAGGCATACCTAAGTCCAGTGTCAGGGGGGGGCAAGTGCCCTCATTTCCCCCCCGCCCTACATCCGCGCCTGAAAGAAAATGATATGTGTAATACATTCGATATAAAACGACACAACAGACAATAATCCGTTTGACCCTTCATTCCTTGTTCCGTATCCGTTCGGAGCCGTTGTTCTTTCATTTATAAGCATCAAATTTCTGGCACCCTAGTGAAAAGGGGTATAAATCGAAATTTGCCACTTTACAGGAGAGCCAAAAAAGGATTGGCGAAATTATTCAAAATTACTGTGCCGAAATGGCTAAAGAATTAGAATAACTTTAAATGTACTTTGAGTAAATACAATGCGCTCTTTCACATGCCGTCATTGGTTTATGGCTAAAATCAATAGTTTAAAAAAAAATTGACTTGTACCCGCTGAAATAAATGCTATTTAGAAATATAACCAAATTAGTACCCCTTTTCACATAATATTGGACATTAGTGAAAACTGGTATACATTTAACTTATTTTATAATAACTCTTTTTGAGATGTACTTTTACGAAAAAAAATTAGCTAAGTTTGTTTGCGAAATTAATTTTAATGGCATAGCATGTACGTATACAATGTAATCCCGAAAAAACCGACTTATACCATTGTGCACAAAATGTTAGTAACGTGCAAAAGGGAATAACAAGATTTATATTAATCACTTTATTCAAATGTATCCAAATTCTATGAAATAAGTTACAATATAAATATATTTTTTTCTTTTATTATTAGAAATCATTTCCATGAATTAGAAAAATATTACTTCTTTTCAACAGCCAAAACACAACGCATCATAAAATGAAATGTTTTTAAATTTCATAGTACCAAAAAATACCATAATGTAGGCTTTATTTATTATTATCAAAATCGTGTCATAATATTTTTTTTCTCATGCCTTATTTTGCTACCACGGTACTCCACAAAAAACCTAAATAGTACAAATAGACCTACTGTCCGAATTATAACTTTATGCCCTGGATGTCGTGCGCGCAGCTAGGTAGGTACGTTCCGGAACGCCTGAATGGCAATTTTGTATCTTATCGAGTCACCTAAAATAACATACTATTGAAAATCTATATTTTATTAAAAAAAACTATTGTCTATAGCCTATCGTAATGTACATTACGATACAACAGTGCAAAAAAATAAGTTCGAAATAAGCATAAATAAAGCAAAGCACGACCGAAGGGAGTGTTTTAAATCGACACGATTTACGAATTTCATTTTTGCATGTGTATCGTACGACATTTTTCAGTACAGATGGCCTTCCGAAGTTTTCAACCAGGCAAGATATAAACGACTCCTCGCACTAGTGTGTAAAGAAGTTATTTCAGTTGTTTCGGATAAAAATAGGGACGTTGCATTGCAGTACTCTGTATGGAATCTTAATAAACAGACTTTAATCGACGAGTATAAAAAGCCTGTCACTATTATGTTCTATCGATTATAATTCTTATAAAAGTTGTATAGGTAAATATAGGTACGATCAACTTGAATTATTGTATTAATTATACATTAACTTTATTCATTTCGTTAGTAGACAATTTAAAAAATATTGTGATAATATTGTTTTCATTATGTTAGCATTCGTAAAAAGTGGCCAGGCATGGTTTCCGGGTGGCTGTTTTGAAATTGTTCTAATCACATGTTTCTGAAGTAATATACAAGGCTATTATAGCGCGCTTTCTATATTACCTAGATCATTAAGTAAAAATGTTACTACGATTAAAATAAAAGTATTTGCGTTAGGTCATTTAAAACTGTCAACACAAACTAATATTACTAACATAGGTTTTAACAAATAAGCAGCAGAATTTAACAGCATGAAAAAAAAAATACAATCATACTTTAAGAAAACCATTAACCCCTAAGTTAATAAAATTTTAAAAATTAACACTATTTTAAACATTGTGTATATATAATGAAACTTAGTGTAAAAGGGTACAACTTAGTACAAATCCGTCAATTTACTGGTGTTAAATGTTAAGTAATACTTTTTAATTTAGTGCAAACGGTTATAATTCCTGCAAATGGATTGTATCACATGTAAAAAACTGTAATTCTAAGTGATTAAAGTCGACTTGTATCCGTAACAACATAATTTTATTCGTGAATATGGATTTATGTCGAATTGTATCTCAAAAAATGTTTTTATTGTTCGTGTAAAGTGATTTAAATACACATGGATCCTCATTATCCGAGTGACCATCAAGAGAATATGAGTAGTTATAACGTTACACACAACAAAAATCCAAACGCGTAAACCTTAGCTACACTAATACCTTTTGTAACTTAACAACGTTATACTTTTTTTTGTTAGTAAGAATTTATTTCAACTTATACCTGATACTGCATGGTCATTTGTGTTAGTTATACCATATTACACGACCGTAACTCTGTCAATTTACGTGATATCTTAGATCCTTTTACACCAACAGATGCCATTTTTTTTTTGAAATTTTTTGGTATACTTAACTCAATTTGGCCAAAATTCGACTTATACCCCTTTTCACTAGGGTGCCAGATTTATTATTTTGAAAGTATAATCTATATACGAGTCGAATGCAAGGCAATTGTAGATATTTAAGGCCTTAATGAAAACATAAATCACGATCGTGGGTCAGTTGTGTTAGGGTGCGGCTCCACTGAGGCGGAGAGGAGCGGAGATGTGCAAAATTGACCAATTACATTCTTCAAATTCAAAATTCGAAACACTGTCATGCGGTCTCATTGGCCAATTTTGCAGCTCCTTTCCGCCTCAGTGGAGTCGCACCCTTAAGGTGGACTTAGACCAAACGAGTGAATGCTCATTCTAACCCCCACTCTACGAAATTCGTTCGTTACACAAAACGTGATACGTCAAAATTCGTTGATTTCGTAGAGTGGGGTAAAGAGCATTCGCTCGTTTGGTCTAAATCCAAACCTTTAATCTACCTTTACGGAAGTTAGTCATACGAATTATGTGGTATACTCCAACAACCTTTGGAAGTAGTAAGTAAAAGGGGGCAAATTTATAAGATTTGAATATATCGCCTTTTTCACTGGTAAAAGTCATTAGTCATTACCAAATAACTTTGTAACACGAAAATAATGACGTTATATTTTGTTTTTGAACTATACTTATACAATTCTTTTGCAAACCACCCGATTATAGATAGTTTGTTTTTACATTTCTACAGTTGTTTCTACCAATTGATTTACGGTTTCGTAAGGATAATGTGACCTTTCATTTACTTAGGCACAATATTTTCTTTGTTAAAATCCTACCTCTTAAGTAAATAAACCTTATAACATATTAACGAAAAGCATTACCCTAATGGGGCAGGGACAAAAAGGTCCGAGTAGGGCACCTTTACCTTAAATACAAAGCAATGAAAAAAAATTCAACAGCTAATGCATACAAACGGTTTTCCAATATATTTATAATTCAAGTACCTTTAAGGGTAAATGCTCTCGAATCTGAAAAGGGGTCGCACCGAATTCACCGAATGATTCGGGTCAGAACCCTTACTACGGGTTTCCTTACCCACTTATTCATAGACAGAGCCCGGAAAATCCATAGCAAAACAAAAGACTGTTGTAATCGAACTAAGATGAGAAACATTTATTTAACGATATCGAGTAAGCTTTGCTGTTTTTTTTAAAAACCACACCTATAGGTAGACTGATGACCTGGTGAAGGTCGCAGGAGTCCGCTGGATGCGGGTGGCGCAGGACCGGCCATTGTGGCAATCTTTGGGGGAGGCCTATGTTCTGCAGTGGACGTCTTTCGGCTGATATGATGATGATGATAATGATGATGGAAATTATAGTTTGATTGCGACAGGTTTTTGTTTTGGTACTTATGAATTTTCCGGGCTCCGTTCATAAACATCTCGTAACTTATAAGCCGGTAAGTATTGTGTGTCCTTTTCGAAAGAGACAAACAATACTCAGCGGCTTGCTACAGTTAAGAGGCGTTTTGCATAAGGGGTGAGTCGCTATTGTTGATAACGACGGAATCAACCGGTGAGATCTGACCGAGATCTGTCTCGGTCTCAGCAAGTATCAATCAAGGTACGGCTAGCCGAGATCTGGCCCCTACTTTGGCCAATGACTAATAAAATTGCTGGCATTTTCGGTTGTAGTACCTAAATGCCAAAGAAAATTAGTAATTAAATGTACATTAAAATAATACCTATTTTTTATTAGTGTTTTTTTTCATTAATTACACTAAATTTACTAATGAAAAAATAAGGGTCGTCTCGCGATTGCTACTTTATTTAAGTATATTAAGCGTATCTAAATAAGTACCTTTTTTTTCGTGACAGCAATAAACTCAGTGGCCCCCTATTTTATTTTGAGGAGAATACAAATCATTATAAATATCATATACCAAAGAGAAAACCGAGCATTGGTCATCATAGTGGACACATTACTGCGATCGCCAATGCGCTTGCCCAGCGTGGTGATTATGGGCATTTACCTCCTAATGCGTCTATACACATAGTTAATAGGAGAGGCCTACGTCCAGCAGTGGACTATCATATGCCGATGATGAAAGAGAAAACACTTAGTTAACTAACAACTGAGGTGGGGATGGAATATTCATGATACAAATCAAATCAATATTTGTATTTATTTAAAGACGCGAAATGGTAGTAAGGGTAAAAAGGGTGAAAGTATAAGAAACCAAATAAATAAGAGAAAAAGGAAATAGGATTATGCTTGCTACCTAAAATAATAAAATTAGTCCGTTATTACATCGTAATACAAATATTGAACATGTATTTCTTCTTCACTCATGAACACTATCGACTATAATTCGAATTTTGCAAATGTCGATACGATTTGTTATCGATATAACGTAGCCTTGACGTTGCTCGCACGTGACTCGATTCATAGTGCATTTCACATGCATGCGAAGTCAAGGTAATAGTTATAAAATCAACGTCCAATCAAAAGGATATTCTAAGTGATTTTTTTTCGTTTAAAATGCAGATTTTATATTAGGAAAATCTGGCCTAGTGCGAGTCGGACTACCATTATCAATTTATAATAAAAACGGTAAAAACAAGCAATAATCACGTTTGATGTATAGGAGCCCCCTTAAATATCAATTTTACTCTATTGTGTGTTATTTCGGCAACAAAAATGCATCTGTGAAAATGTCAACTGCATAACTATCATAGTTCACGAGATACAACCAGGTGACAGACGCACAGAGTTTTAGTAATAGGATTCCGTTTTACCTTTACGAGATACGGAACCCTAAACACGGTAAATAAGTTGTTACAAAGCATCCACTATTTTACATGCCTTTTCACTACTTCACCGTTATAAATCCTGTTACCCGTCGCTAGTAGCTCTTGGCCCCCACAAACCCTGCGTGGTTTTTTGGGTCAAGCAGGATTAAATTTTTTTTGTATGGTTTTTTTTTATTTGATAATAAACTAAATAAAAATATCTGCGTATAGTCCATGAGAAAACAGTTATGCGATTACAAAAACTTTTTGCCACAAGGATCGAAAGAACTCATAATTCTTAGTAAAATATAGAAGTACTAAAAGCTCATACATGAAAATGATTGATAGATTAGACGGTACAAAAGGAGAGCTGTCAAAATAAAATAAGAACCCTTTCACCTTTTTCACCACGATTCAAAAGGCTATTTTATTTCAAATAAGACGTCACATCAATTTTCTCAGTGTAAAAGGATGTGACGGTTTTTTAGAGCAATGTATATCAGTGATCGGAGCCGGTTTTTTTAGATAAACCTCGAAATAGCTCAATATTTTAAAACGCTTTACACTCTTTATGTAGTATTCAATATTTTATGTAACTATTAACATTGTATTTTTGAATTACTCCATTAACATAAAAATTATAAACCGAAGAACGAAAAAGAACGGAATTCGAACCCTTGTTTTGTATGGAGAAAAAACCGGTATCCGATCCCTGATGTATAATTCTTTTCACGATTATTGGTGAGATCTATAGCCGTATGACCTTGAAAGTATCTTTAACGTTAGGTTTTACTCGATACGTAAAACAGTAGCTCTAACTTGAGTTGTAAAGTAAAGGATAAGTTAGGTTTTACTCGATACGTAATGAATTCTATCGTGCTCGTACTGACTTAATATGGAAACGAGTGCGATGGTTAGTAGCCGTAACATGGCTTTGCAAGTATCGGTAACGTTAGGATTTTAAAACGTTCGACGCCGGTGACACAGCGTCTGTGATCAACAAAATCTGACTCCTATGTCAGTGACACACATAAGTGATCAAAGTAATCTTATTCTTATGCCGCTAGCAAAAATCAAGTTCTCACTCCTATGCCAGTGGCACAGAAATACGATCTTTTTGATACAAGTGCTGGTTCGCCGGCATAGGAGTACAATCTTTTCGGTCACAGATGTGTGTCACTGGCATGGGAGTTCAGATAATTTCGATCGGCATAGTATTAGCACTCAGTGAAACGGTACCGGAGTCGAACGTGTTAAATAAAATGGCCGTTGTACCTTTTGTAGTTCCTTCTCAATCTGTGCAGCCCTCACAACTATAGGACCCCGCACAGCATATTTTATGTTCAGAAGATTCTGATTAATATGCTCCGATTCCACCTTCATGTTTCCACTCTTGAATGCAACCACGAAATGCACTATCGCAACTCCGCACCTAGGTTTTATTGAAATCTGCAGTCGATCGCCGATTGTTTTATGAATTATTCACCTCAAGCGATTATAGTACTTCTAGTTGGTGACATAAATGTTATAATAGTGTATGCAGATTGTGTTTCTTGACGGGTGATTCCCTATCGTTTTCCTTGTACGAATTCGTATCTAGGGTCAAGTGGGTTAGTTGCGAATTGTGTCTAAGATGTTTAAGGAAAGTACCGGGATAATTAGAATATTTGGTGTTTTATTTATGTATTATTTCTTCCTATTTTTATTTTAGTGTAATTGTCAATAATTTATTATAAAATATAAAAAATACAAATGCCATATTATACCACAAATGTCAATTTAAGAAATTCTGTAAGTAGAAATTAAAAAACGTAACAGATACATGTTTGGAGGTTTTCGAATTGTGGCACTCTTATATTTTTTACTGTTTTTATACTATACATTATTTAAAAGTTGATTATTTTCCTGCCTGGCGCAAACAAAGGACGCAAGTAAAATGCAGTCATTATATAAAAAACATAGAGATTCGTTATTTTACATGTTTTGTCTAATAAATCAAATTATTTAATCAATTTTTTTAGTTTATATTTTTACTAACGATCCGCCCCAGCTTCGCACGGGTACTATACCTACATATAAACCTTCCTCTTGAATTACTCTACCTATTAAAAAAAATCTCATCAATATCTGTTTCGTAGTTTGAAAGATTTAAGCGTACAAAGGGACATAAGGACAGAAAAGGTGACTTTATTGTATACTAAGTTACTAACTATGTAGTGATGATAGTGATAGTGAAGTACCTAGTTACTGACATAGGTTCGAATCTCACCTCGAACGTTGGTAGCTATATAATATACTCGTATGTATTTTTTCTTTGGTAGATATTTATATTTTATATGTTAAATAATCGTCACATCTGCATAACATGAATTTAAAATTAGTCTAAAAATATAATAATGAGTTTCACATCCAATTTATAAAAAGAAAACCTAAACGTTAATAATGCGGTGATAGCTCATGGTAAACATACCATGAGTTATCACCGCATTATTAACGCGGACATACTTTTTATCCATCCCGCTCGTACTCGCGTATTGGAGCGAGCGAGCCGGGTAGAAAGTAAGTCTGCGTTAATATCTCGGCGGCAGCTCATGGTCAGTGCTCGGACAAGTCATCGCAGAAACCAATATGGACAAGACTGTTATAGAGTCGATTTATAATTTAACATCTTGACCATTTTAGTCGCATATCTGTCATGGATTTGTCAAAGTACCATGCCCGAAATACCTTTGTGGTGACAATTTAAATTAATGCACTTATTTGCTTAATTATGGATATTTCTGAATATTTGAAATATGGTGCAAATACATACAATTAATAAGTGGATTAAAGTCTACCCCGAGGTCTGTTAGAAAAAAAAACACGTGTACATGTATGGTGAATTTTGGGTTACAGTAATTATTGCAATTATTATTAAATTATATTGTACATAATGCGACTCATTGATCTTGTTCTATAGCAGTCTTGCAATTGTTTTGCGATGACTTGTCCGAGCACTGCTCATGGTACGGCTACCTACTGTTTTTTTTAACTAGATAGAAATGTAACGTCCAATGCAGATTGCATCACCGATGCATGGCTTACGGTAATGATATTTCGCGATTTTCCTCCTTTTTACTTTTTCCTGGAATGACCAATTTTGGTTCGTAACTAGCAAAAACAAACACAAAATTAACATACTCGTAAGTAGCAATGTACCGAGGAGAAGTCTCATAAATTGCGAAACTTTTATAATGTTCTTGGCAATTTAAATTTTACAAGCTATCTAATCATGCCAAAACCGATGTATATTCACGCCTTTTAAGGTATATTTTTATGCCTTGTTTACTCAATTATAAAATATAATATTCTTCATAAAACTTTTTTATAAGTTCTTGTGGAAACATTCTCAATGAGAACTTATTCTTAAATTCACTGTCCCTTTCCCTGAACCTAAACTGAATCGCATTAGTACGTCATGGTAATCCCCAGGTGATTGGCTTATGGTAAATAGGCACCTAAGTTAGTTTTATAAGCACCTACGCTATCGCCATTTTCCTTCACGTTACCATCTCTAAAACACGCGCCTCGTACATGCATTGAATGCAAATAGTTTCGTTCGAAATCGTTACCTTTAATAGTTCTCTCACGACGGCACGTGCTGAACACGTGATCATGTTTCTATTGGATAAAAAATATCGGATCTACTGATAAAATATTCTGAAATATCTCAACATTCATGTACTTAACTATTACATCACACATAATCTGGACTATTTGAGTGCACTGCTGGATATAGGCCTCCCCTATTACGTATGCGTATGATCGAGACCATCATAACATCATAAATAAATAAATATCTTGGGACATCTTACACAAATCAACCTAGTCTCACGGTAAGCTCAATTAAGGCTTGTGATTTGGGTATGTACTAGGCGACGATATATATAATAGATAGATACATAATTAAAGACACTTAATACATAGACAGCCATGACCAAGGAACAAATATTTGTGATAATACACAAATAATGCCCTCGCCGGGATTCGAATCCGGAACCTCCAACTTCGTAGGCAGGGTCACTACCAACTAGGCTACGGAGGCTGACATAAGCCACCTGGAATAGGCGTTATGATAATATACAAACATATATACAGGGTGTTTTTTTTTCGACCGTTCAAATTCTACGTAGTGAATGTGTAGGTCATACTCACCAACTTTACTATGGGGACAAAGTCGAAATCGCGAAACAAAAATCAGCTGTTTCATACAAATTGGCGGCATTACGCCGGCCGAAATGTATGAAACAGCTGATTTTTTTTTCGCGATTTCGACTTTGTCGAATATATTAATATATCAAAATCTACATATTTACACACAACATCTATCAATGTCAATCTACATATATGTATTTGTACCTAAAACAAGGTAGTCTGTCAGATTATAATCACCAAATTAAAAAGAAATCGACTTCAACTGATTTTTCCAAGATTCAATCAGTAGGCTTATGATGGTACCGTGTTTAATCGTTTGTCATTGTTTCCGTCAGGTTCTAACAAGTATGTAAGCGGGAAAGTGAAGGTGCGTTCAGACCAAAAGAGCATTCGCTGTTTTATCCCCCGCTCTACGAAACCAACCAATCACGTTTTGTGTAACGATCGAATTTCGTAGAGTGGGAGGTTAGAATAGCGAATGTTCGCTTGGTCTGAATACACCTTGACGCGTAGCACGATAAATAGATAAAACGGGACCATCATAAGCACAGACATGTTATGTTGTCTGTGATCATAAGCCACCAAATCCCGACTTGGTGCCAACGGGACCATCCCGGGGTCTGACCAAAAAAAAACAGTCCAATTGAAAGCCTCTCCGTGTTTTGGAGCTAGTTGGAAATGAAATATTGCCCTTTTATTATTCAAACCAAAAACAGTTAACCCCTTATTAATAAACGTCTCCTAACTTAGCAAACCGCTAAGTATTGTCTGTCCCTTTCGATCTTATCAATAATCCTATCTTATCAATAAACATCTTTTCGGTCTATAAGACCGAAACAACCCTTGTCTGTCCCTTTCGATCTTATCAATAAATATCAACAATATACAGTGTGTAAATCTAATACGGGCGATCAATTAAACACATAAATACAGGCATGGGATTCATTAGTGTAATCATAGATTACAAGGGTTTTTAAAGTTACTCTTAATTATGACCCCACAGAATTTTTTTAAGATTATCGGTGCAGCAATGTAGGTGCGAACATTTGTTATTGTTGATATGGCAGTTAATGTCATCTGCTTTTGGAATTAGCTATCAACTAATATTTAACTCGCGTATGTAACATTGCGCGCCGAATTATTTTGTATGGAAAAATTTCTTGCTCTAATTTTAAGTAAAAGTTATTTGAATACTTATTATGTCGTAAACTAACACCCGTTAAGAGCTTCGCCCGTATTAGACTTACACCCTGTATAACAGCTTGCTAAGTTAGGAGAAGTTTATGAATAAGAGGGTAAGAAGATACGTAAATAACCCGTAGCAAGTGACACTCGATGTCAGTGCGATAGTTTATACTTTAAAGATGCAGTTCTCAAAACTTTGACGTGATTTATTTAAAATACCTGTCTAATATTTTGAAACAATCTCATTGTAATTTTAAATGATGTAAAGAAAGGTAAAAGTTGAGAGGAGGTACAAGTTATAGACTTATGGCTTCATATCTACATATTTTATTCAATCTTTCTTAAAACATGCCCTAAACTGTTTCGATTTATTAGTTGGTTCGACTGCCATACTAAAAACAATTGTGGTTGATAAATAGCCAGCTTGGGTAGGTGTATAAGTTAAACAGAGAGACGACTGAAAAACTTCATACATTTAATCATCATCATCATAATTTCAGCCTTAAGATGTCTACTACTGGGCAATTCCATGCAAGAGTGTAATGAAAGTGATCAATTTCACGCATTTTTATTTATTAATTGTGCAAATTTTAAATATATGTCTACACATCAAAATTAGTACATTGTGCATCAAAGGAGGTAAGTACGGAATTACTAACGAGAGTGTTAGAAGCCCGACGCCGTATCCGCCTTGTTTTTGATCACACTTGCTGACAAAAAAATAAGTTTTATTTTAAGACAATATATTATTTAATGACGTACTGACATTTCTATTACTCCCTAGGGAATTTCACTTTTCTATTACACCCGCTATGCACACAAGCAATGGCGTGCTTAGACAGCAAGTGTGATGAAAAATACTTATCCAGATATAGTGTAACACTTACACTTGGATCATAAAAGCATGGATTAGTATATTTAATTTAAGATAAAAAATAAATAACCATTTGAACGTCTGTTTATTTTCAATACAGTTACATGGATTTACCCTACTGCTCTGAACATAGGCCTCCCCTTTGGACCTCCACATATACCAGTTCGAAGCGTCCCGCGTCCAGCGTCTCCCGACGATCTTCATGAGATCGTTTGTCCATCTTGTAGGTGGTCGTCCCACGCAACGTTTACCAAACCGTGGACTACTTTTCGAACGTTTTCAATGGATTTAAAAAAAGGAGAAGGTTCTCAATTCAATTGTATGTTTTTTTTAAGTTTTTCACCTCAGAACTTTCGACTAGGTCAATCGATTTTGATGTTTATTTTTTACTTCTAGGGGAGATAACCGAAAAAAAACTACTTTTTATTCTACCACTTTGTCGACATGAGGTATTAATCATGTACCAAATTAAAAACTACCTACTAACGGCCACTGAGCTATGCTGCGGACAGACAAACGGATAAATGGCAAAACTATAAAGCTTCCTAGTTTACTACGGACCCCTAAAAACGTCTGTCCCAACGTCTGTACAAATGCAAATCTAAACACAATTAATAAATAATATATAATAATAAATAAATATCTTGAGACATCTTACACAAATCGACCTAGTCCATTATACATAATAAACCATTAATGTCATCCTTGACGTATTCGTAGTACTAGAGCATATCTATGCTACTTATTACTGCATAATTATAGAAATTAAGATAAGGAACAACCTCGGTTTGATTGCGTATGTCATGATCAGGGCATCACAATGTATTAGACTTGCTAACTAGTTATAGCAATGTCGCTTTCATTTGTGATATTAAAGACGGAGATGCAAGATTCACGTTTTTGGTCATGTCACTCATGTCTCAAAAAGTTTGTACATTTGGATTTGTTTGATGCAGAACAAGATCCGCCACATTTCCGTATGAAACATTCCTTTTTTGTTACAAAAAATGTATAACGTCGTTCCGCCTATAAAATCCGCTGTGTTTGATTTATTTTTGGATTGCAATAGTAACCTTGCAACTACACAAACAGGGTAGGTAAGTATTAATTTAACTAATAGGCTTACCCATTTTTAAAGTTTGTTTTATATTATTAATCAAAATCTGATTAACGGAAAAAAAAAATTTTTCACGACCGCAACCTTATCCTTAGAAAACCGCAAAATTATAACTTAAAATTTAAACTTTCGTTACCGCGCGAATACTAGCCATGTTAATGCTTAGATTGTCTGTGGTGTGACGTCACTCAAACCGAAAACAAACATTTGACATGTCACTTATGTTATGTCAATGGATGCGATTCTACGTGCACATCGGCTAAATAGCCTAAAATTAAAATGTCTAATTTTTAATTATAATTTAGACGGCGAATTTGACAAGTGCTATTCCAGAACGTCGCCCTGACTAAATTTAACCAGTTTTTAACCATATTCTAAAATTTCTAAGTTGAATCGAGTGTGTTGCTACTTTAAAAAAATAAGTGAACGAATGAATGAATGATATCTGTATAAAAACTGTAAAATCGTTTTTTATTTTGGGTTACATATGATAATTTAATAAGTTTTATTCCATTACATATATGTAATACTTGTTTACACATGTTAAACCACTGAAAAGTGACTTTTTTAAATTATGTGTTTAAAAATATTTTTTCCAATTTGAATGGGCAACATTATAAAGTAAACTGCTAAGAACGAGGGGCCGCACATAGTGTGCCACTAAGAGGGATAGACATAGTCACTTACTACTAAGAAGATACTTGTGTGTGTGGCACTTAGACTTAGCATCTAACACACACACACACACAAAATAGTGGCACAGTGATAAGGACGGACGATTATCGTTCCTTTTCACTTCCACTAGTAAAAAGTTTCATAAGACCATCCCTTTCGTTCTTGCTATTATTATTACGTTGTCAAATCCATATCCATATTCTAAATCCATGGCTAAGAAGGAGGAGGATTTGTCCTGAAACTCCTGCATTGCCTTCTCTTTCTCCAGTCTGGTCACTGGGAACTTGATCCACTGTGGGGTTAATCTTTCTATAATAATGGGGCACACAGCTGCCAGACTGCGGCTTATTGTTGGTTGACTTTGAGCTAGTATATTAATTTCTCCCAAAGCAGTCTGGTAACTGCCATGGGCAAAAAAATTTAGTGCACTTAATACCTTTTGCGAAACTTCCGCTCAGACCGGTCAAATGGATTAGACTCGTCTCGTAACCTCTTCAAATACATTTTTTTACCCTCGCCCTCGCCATACTCCCTCTCGTCGGCCACCACAGCAGCTATGACGTATTCTTCATCCATTTCGAAAATAATTATTTTGTAAAACTTGATGTATTTGTGTTATCCTTATTTTAAACGGGACTATTTTATTCGCCGCTAAAATTAGTCAGTTTAGCTTGACGTTTCTATGTTTTTGTTTTAAAAAGACATGTACTGAATAGCATTTAAGCAGCTAAGCCTAAATTGAATAGACCGCCTAAATTTAAGAAATATTTGATTATGACAGCTGCTCATAGAATAACAAAGTGGTTTAGCGACGCCTAAAAATAATTAGGAGGTTTAGCGGCCGCCGTAGAATCGCATCCAATGTCACAGCAAAGCTACATGCCTACATGTCCATGGCGAATTTCACTCGTATAAGATTCGACATGAAGTTAGTTTAAGATCCTATGACATCACATCATGGCCGACACCGTTTTCAGAGTACGAAATTAAAAAAAAATAAAACAAATTTTTCAATAAAAAATATGTACCCATCAAACACTTTTAATACACCGCAATCGAAAAATATTGATCTTTTCAATAAATACTACAGAAAATAATATTTTCTTGCACTACATTTGATATGAGTGACAAGTAGCCTATAATATTAATATCCACCACATAGCGGTTTTTGCAGGGCAGGCGCAACAACGAATTAGGAATCAGGGTGCTTAGACAAGTTGGCAATCACTAACGCTTAATCGTCAATCGTAAACGAAAGGCAGCTACGTGTCTTTGTCGCACTAATATGAAAGAGTGACAGAGAGGGAAAACTACGAAACGCTACTAAGCGTTAGCGATTGGCAACTTGTCTAAGCACCCAGATAAATTCATTAGAAAAAATATTTTCTTCGGTTACCGCGAGGATTACAAATGAAATAAAACTATGAAAGCGGAAAAACTCGCGTATAATTAGGTATGTAATTTCATTCCGACGTTTCGAATTGTAAAGTTTTCGAAACGTCGGAATGAAGTTAAAGTTAGTTAAAAATACGCGATTTTATCGTTTTCATCGTTTTATTTCATTAGAAGAATTCATTTGTTATGCTGGTGAAGGATTGATCTTCAAACAAGGAAGCCGTTTCAAAACACCAGCAAAAAATTAAGACCGGTGAATCCCAATAGTTTTCCTGTACGTTTCTACGATACTATATTGGCCGTATCGGGCCGTCCCCGTTCAAAATATCAATGTACTGTACCGTACCAACGGTCTTATCATACTTATCCTGTACATAATGTATTATAAACTTAGGTGTTGTGTAAAAAAAAAAACAAATTCAAATAGTTTATTGTATGAAAGTGAGTGCCTAGTAATAAATGGTGTACAGCAGTTTTGTAGTTCTTCAAAATCAGCCAGTATATGGACTGATAACTGGGCCGTTCACCTACACTAAAGATCTAAAATTGTAAATGTCACAGTAATTAATGTTGTCTAATTTTAGAATTTTATTAGGTAACTAAAATTAAGTGAATCGAGTTTTGTTTCACCTTTTTAAAGTTGCCACTATTTTTCGTGAGCCAGATATTGATTGTTCGACTTATCAGACAACGACGGTCAAAAGGTCACAAAACCGGCCAAGAGCATGTCGTCATGTCCTTCTGTTTGTTCACAGCATAACTCCTAGGCTGTTAGTACTAGAAAATTGCAATTTGGTACGCCGACAAAGTGGTAGATTTTTTTTTTTCGGATACACGTAAAGTGGGAATGATTTTTTACTGTAATCCTATAGTGTGGGGTGTCGTTAAAAAGGTATCACAAAAATAATAAGGGTCTCAAAAGAATTTTTTTTCTAAAGTCAATATTTTCGGAGATAACCGATAAGAATAAAAAAAATGTGTCCCCCTTTTTGTTTGATCCATGGGTCTAAAAAATATGAAATGAATCATGAATAGTGGGCTTTCAAACTATTTGGAACGTAGGTAATCGGCCGAGCCGATTTTGAATCGGGATTTTAAAACAGACCGTAAGAATAGCGAATATATACCTTATCAATATACAATATGTGTATTCTATTCATTTAGAGATAATGTATTTTATTTATTTATTGTGCATCATGGGAGTTTGTCTATCTAAACTTTCGAATCTCCACTCAATTTCTCAAAGGTTAGCTGGAAGAGATCCCTTATAGGGATAAGTTCGCCTTTGTACTTACATTTCTTTATAACTGTGTTGTAACATATCCTGTGTACACAGGCGCGGATCCAGGGGGGGGGGCAATGGGGGCACTTGCCCCCCCCTCACGCTGGACTTATGTATGGCTAGGTGGTGTTTGAAGTGTAAAATACTATCATATCATAGGGCAGTGCCCCCCCCTCAACGAAGTCCTGGATCGCAGTGCCCCCCCCCCTCGACGAAGTCCTGGATCCGCGCCTGTGTGTACAATAATAGTTATTTGTTGTACAAGGGAGGAAAGTGGTTGTTTAATCATCGTGCCAATATTGAGACCCGAGCTAGCGAGAGATTCCATAGTTGAACCACGAGCGAAGCGAGTGGTTTAAAAATGGAATCTCGAGCGTTGCGAGGGTTTCAAGGCACGATAATTAAACAAACTTTGCTCCCATGTGCAACACAACATTTTTCCCCACACTAAAGCGAGGAAGCAGCTACGAACGTGTAAAAAAAACAATCAATGCACCTATAATAACAAAATATATTTTTTAGTATTTAACTACAGCAACATTCTATAATATCAATATAATAGTTATGAGATCAATTAATGTTGTAACTTGTATAAATTGCAATTTTTTTCTTATATTTTAGACTTTTAAGTTTAACTTAATGTAGTAAATGACTAGGTCTATATGACTAGATTTTTTTTTATAATTACAATGAAACCTACCTACATTAATTAAATTGTCAAAATTTCTATGATGTTTAAGTATAAAATCTGTATGCGGCAGCTAAAACATAAATCATTTAAAAAAATGTGTGAGGTAAACTTAAATTGCTTACTTTTTGGTAAGATATTACATAGGAAACTTTCCTTACAAAACTGTACATTCGAGTATTTTTTTATAAGTTGGCAACATTGACGTACAAGACGTCAGTGTTAGCGGGTTGCGTTCTGAATGTAAAAGTATACTATCTGGTTTTTGTCCAATATGATAAGATTTTGCGATAGGTTTTTATGAAATACTAAAAATCTAATTTATTATCTTGAATAAATGAAATAATCTGGTGTATGATAAAATTTTCATGGTGTCCCTCAAAAAATAATCAGCGAATCATAGCCATACCAACGTTTGACGTTCCATGGTTTTGAACGTTTCACGGTTCATCTGTCAATTTACTTCCTTCACAAGTGATTAAAATGCAACTTCCCTCACTGAAATTAGTGAGGGAAGTAGGTGTTTCCGAGCTAGTGTGGGGAAAAGTGATTTACTACTACTACTACTACTACTACAATATGGACATTTGGACAATAGGGATGACGACTGCAGTAAAATAAATTAATTCACATTACGCATGACACACGAAGAAATTATTACTAAAAATTGGCTTGAAGGTTCTTTAGTACAAAACTTCTATTTAATAAATTGGATAGAACTTAAAAGAGTTGGTCATTTGGCAGTATACAAACGTGACGTCACTTTTGTGAATTTCATATAAAACTTCATAGTGGTGATAGTTTTGACAATTCGATAAAGATGTTGATTTGACTTGCCAGTCATTATGCCTATGAGAGGAAAAAAGCTGCAGTTTAGAGCATTACACTGAGTCATTTTATAGTAGAAACATCTAAATTATTTAAAATGGGCAATGGTATTTACTAAAAATGTATGGGAATTGACAGATGACAAATGAACAATAGGGACTGTCGATTGTGCTGACACCAGGATGCTTAGATTGCTTAGCCATATCGTATGGTTTTCCCTCTCTGTCACTCTTCCACAGTAGTGCGACAAAGACAGTTAGCTGCCTTTCGTTTACGACTGACGATTAAGCATTAGCGATTGGCAACTTGTCTAAGCACCCTGGTGGGATAAAATGGCAGTTTTTCTCCTCATTGTCACAACGAATGTGTTGTCGTTCAAAGGGATTCAGGGATATTTTGAAATGAATACACAAACAAACATTTGCCATCGTTTATTAAATTTTAACATAGCAACAACTCGCTAACTACTGACTAAGGAGCAGGAATGTCTACAGCCGAATAATCTAAAACAAATTAATGCGTTAACGCAAATAAAAAAACTTTTTGTCGATTAAATCGATTTTGATTACTCGTGTCACAGATTAAACGTAAAATTATGCTTTTCAATAAAATACGACGCATATTATATTAACCCTTTTTACACCTGGCACCTATCTAAAAAATTACCGCCCTATAGCATTATCTTTTTGTATTTTTTTATCTTGTACAGTTTAATTGATCGTACTATATAATGGCGTTTGAGGCTTGAATCCAGGATTTCTTTAGAGTGGTGCCCGTTAAAGGGTTAAAGTATGAGAGTCATATTAATTTTTGCTTACATTTGGTGAAAATAAATAATAGAAATATTAATGTTTTTTTGTGTTATCTGTGACAGTCGTGTACACCGGGAAAAAAATTATTAAATTATTGTCTCTGACATTGTTCGAATGGCACAACGACTAGACGTAACAAATTCTTATAAAAAGAAATCGAATTAATTATATCAATCTTAAATACTAATATAATTATCATTAGTGTTGCCAATTTACAGGAAAAATACGTTAACAAGTGTGATCCAAAGTAACTTTTAATAATAAAAAAAATGTAAGGTAGAATACTGTGTATATGATACATTAAAAAGAGATTTAAATCAACTAGTAAAAACAGCCATAGAATAAACAATCCATTATTGCCTTAACACGTAAACAATAAGGTTCAAAACTACATTTTTGCATCCTACTTAATAGTAGCCAGCTAGTGACAAATAAACAATAACATACAATTTAATTTCACAATGTATTGCCAGGTAACAACCAATACATGAGTATGGGCATTTTCGGGAAATAATTAAATGAGTATTCAATTCAACCCAATCACAAAGAGAAGATAACAATCAACGAATTAAATGATCTTTTTTTACTATTCCAATATTTAAAATGTCTTTTAATATAAATAAATAAATAAATAAATAAATAAATATCTTGGGACATTTTTTTCACAAATCAACCTAGTCCCACGGTAAGCTCAATTAAGGCTTGTGTTGTGGGTACCAGGCGACGATATATATAATAGATAGATACGTATAGATACTTAGATACATACACAGCCATGACCAAGGAACAAACATTTGTGATAAATAAATACACAAAGAATGCCCTCGCCGGGATTCGAACCCGGAACCTCCAGCTTCGTAGGCAGGGTCACTACCAACTAGGCTACAGAGGCTGACACTACAATATAATGTTAGAACACATTTTTGAGCGTTCATTGGTAGCGTAGTTTTCATTATAAATATATTTATATACAAAGTACATATACCCACGAAAATGCCCCTTTTCCATCTTAACTCCTATTTCTTAATGTAGTTTTTCTATACAATATCAATATATCAACTACTTATGACATTAAACATCAAAATTCAAGATATAGATTTTCGATGTCAAAGTCATCTCTTTCTTTCGTTCCATGCCTATTGCATTATCAGCTAAAGATATTTTCATAATTTATAACAATAATACAATGTATACAATACATAAGCTACAGATGGCAGGATTAAGCCATAGTTATTAAATTTGTGATTTTAAACGTGATTATACTCTATACAAGCTAACTATTGTGATGTTTCTAAATGAGATATTACTCTGAAATCAACTTGGTTTAGCTAAAAAGTACTTTAGTACAAAAAGTTTAAATGTATAGAAATGCAAAAGGCGCCTCATAGCTCGCGTGTTTTTATTCATATTGGCGGCATCAAAACATAATGTAATAAATAAATATATCATCGATTGTGTTATTGACATAAAACAATACTAACCTTCATTCGTAAATAGTAATATTTACCCCTAATTCCAATAAATTTAAGGGTACGATAATAGTACATTACGACACAAGTGCGAAAAACATGAAATCCGAAACGAGTGGCGATGTTTTAAAACACGACCGAAGGGAGTGTTTTAAATCGACACGAGTTACGAATTTAGTTTTTGCACGTATCTCGTACGACGTTTTTTTAGTACAGATGGCCCTCCAAAGTTTTGGACCTCACGTAAAATGTGCCACTTCTCGCACTAGCGCGTAAAAAGGCACCATCTGTACTAAAAATACGTAATTTTTATATACAATTTAGGCTCGATTTCACTTAATTTTTATTCGAACAACAACACTTATTAATGTCAAAATTTCATAGTAATTTGACACTAGTATCTAATCGAATAAAAGTTTGATGAAATCGAGCCTTAATGGAATCTGCAAATTAGGGTTTATTTCTTCTTAAAGTAGCCAGTATTATTGCGGCGTCCATATAATAGTATGTCAATAGGCTTGTTGCCTTGAACATATAATTAATCCATCAGATTATCGAAAAGTATTGTCTATGTATTTTATATTTTCTCAATTAAACGAAAAATACGACTGTACTGTACTTTTACGTATTTACATACACAAAATCTACTTTCAAAAAGTGACTCTTTAATCCAGGTACAAAGTAATTTAAAGTCAGCAGGCTTAGCCAAGATGCCATTCTACAATCGTATACGATAAGCAATAAGCAATAAATGTATGAGAATTACAAATTCGTACGAAAAGTCACGTGATAATTTCCATACATTATTGCGGTCACGTGACTTATCGCTTATCGTATACGATTGCAGCATTGCATCTTGTCTAAGCCTGCTCGTCATTCAGTGATAGGTCTAGATCGTTTTGTTTGTAACTCGATTTAAATAATAAAGCATTAATTCGATATAAACAAGGGATGGTCATGTGTTGAAGTTGAAATATTCTTGGCACTGAATAATTAATCCAAGTGCAGTTTTTGGCCGTTGTGGAATGAAAGGTTTTTAACCCATTATAGAAATCAACCAGACAGTTTTTCTAAAGGTATCCTTCAACTGGCATATTATCATATTTTTTGTTTAATTGACAGACAAATATATACTTATGAACTGACGGATTAATTACATTGTACATAATACCCTTAAGCGTATTCCTTGGTGAACTTTTCATGGAAATCCCTGAAGATGTCGAGCATTTCTTTGAGAAGAGCCGGTTGTGGTAGGATCGTGGTTCGGAAGTGGAAAGTGCCGGGACGCTGACCGAAGCCCGAGCCGGGAACTATGCAGATTCCTGGAATATTATAAATTAATATAATGGAGCAATTATAAATAGGGTTTAGGCGGTTTTCGGCCGATAAAGGAAACATAGGGAAAAAATGTTTTTTTCACACCACCTATTCGAATAAGAGTCTTTTCTTTCCTGCTGGGAGGGATCAAAGTGGCACTTTTCTGTTCAAGTTATTTCTATTGCCAGCCTAAAAAATTATATTGAAATATGAAAATAAACAGTACGTACATAATTGATAAAAATTTCTTCAGAATCGATTATTTACATAAATATTATAAATATGTGATATATCTTTTATTTTTCTCATAGGTGGTGTGAAAAACAGTATGTGTCACACGGTATGAAAATTATTTCGTCTTGGGCGTTAACGCTTGAATCCTTCATTACGCTCAGGATTCCACTTTAGAATCCCTCCCTACGGTCGGGATTCAATTGTGGAATCCGTCGCTCCATTCAGGATTCAATATACGCCCACGCCGGAAATATACCATTTCGATCCCTTGTGACACAATCTACTATTTTTTAAGTAACGAAGGTAGACAACTGAGCTTTCAGCCCGTGAGCTTACCGTGGGACTAGGTCGATTTGTGTAAAGATGTCCATAAATATTTATTATTATAAATAAATAAATAAATTATTTATTATTACTGTTCTTTAATAAGCGAATATTTACCAGTCTGTTCCAGGAGTTGGAAGGCGTAGTATACATCAGGTGCTTTGCCGGCCTTCTTCGCCGCCTCGATGGCTTTAGGAGGCAATTGGATCATAGGGAACGCGTACATAGCTCCCTGGAAATTTGTAATATTAATTAGAGAAACAAATAAATACAACAATCCTATTCAATTTTCATAATCAGAATTTATCTCTTCTGCTCGTAAGTTTTTGTTACGTGCAATGGGTGATTCTGAAAATGGTGTCACAGATGTCATATATACCATAGATCAAGCAAACGTATCTATTTAGCGTGTCAAATTAACTCAGTGAAATCCACTGAGTTGTCTGTCCTTAATCGCAGCTTGCAGCTTTTGGGCGTCAAATTTTGTAAGTTGAAGTGAACAAAAACATTAATAATACCTCCTTAAGTAATATTAATTGCAACAACACAAAAAAATATGAATACTCAAGGGCCTGAGACATATTTAAAATCATAGGCAAGTAACAACTTCAGTACAAAATCTGACACGCTCGGCCGCCATACAAATGAATGAACTTGTTTCTTCTATCCAAATCTAATTCTGTGGGTGGTGTTTTAAGTATCATAACAATTTATATTGAATCAAATTTATCTTTCGTTTTTAATTAATGCATGTTAGCTGTAAGATGTTATAAAACTATTATTTGAAAAAAAAGTCCCGCAGGGTTTCTTGCCGGATTCTTCTCAGGCAGTGGTGTAGGGTTAGAACCGGAAGTAGTTTTTTTTCTCTCATTCGCTATTTAGTTTAACGATTCAAAAGCGCTCGTTGCTGGGCCTAATTGAATAAAGAATATTTTGACTTTTGACTTTGACTTTGTGCATAAAACCAGCGTGACTCGGGCGACCGTAACCATGGTAATAACAGACAGAAAAAAGTTGATTCACCCACGTAAGAACCGGCCATCATTCATAAACGTCTCAAAACTTAGCAAGCCGATAAATATTGAATTTAAACTTCTGTGACAGAATTCGATTGAGAGTTTTTTTACTGCCAAAAGTTGTTAAAGGCGCCTAGCCTTGTAAGGGATTGCATATACCCGAGAAATTTTACCGGTGGTTGCTAAGACCGAGTGGCCGAGAGGTACAGGCATCAGCCGCGAAAGCTGAGTACGTGGGTTCGATCCCCACCTCGGACATTAGGTGATCTTGGTCGTTTTTCTTTGGTATATGACATCTAATATTTATAATTTGATAAACACAATTTTAGGTAACTTCGTAACACAAAACTTATGATGTTAACCGATTCGTTGCGTGTTCCATTTTCATAAACATTTTCTGTATCTATGGCGGCGAACAATTTTTTCATGATACGCCAAGCGTGCCCTACGCCATAGAATATGATGACACGCCTATCGTGTCATACGCCATTCGTTAAAAACATTCATGACACGCCTGGCGTGTCATCCGCACTGAAACGGTTAAATTAAGATTTAATTTTTTGCCATCGATCCACAGAAGCACTTAGAGCTAGCACGAAAACGAAAATAATAAGAAAATACAATTCTCACAAACATATGTATATTGTGGTGAAAACACCGGTAAGTAAACGTGCAAGTGCTCTCAAGGGCGACGACCGAACGACTGAGGCCATATTGGCATTCATGGAACTAGTTAGTAAATACAATTCAAATCGCTGTCATTGCATAGACAAGATAGCACTTGTTCTATTCTTGAAGCTAGCACGAAAACGAATAAGAAAAACAACACTTTCACAAACAAATGTATATTGTGGTGAAAACACCGGTAAGTAAACGTGCAATGTGCTCTCAAGGGCGACGACCGAACAACTGAACTATATTGGCATTCATGGAACTAGCTAGTAAATACAATTCAAATCGCTGTCATTGCATAGACAAGATAGCACTTGTTCTTTTCTTAGAGCTAGCACGAAAACGAATAAGAAAAACAACACTTTCACAAACAAATGTATGTGGTGAAAATACCGGTAAGTAAAACGTGCAATGTGCTATCAAGGGCGACGACCGAACAACTGAACTATATTGGCATTCATGGAACTAGCTAGTAAATACAATTCAAATCGCTGTCATTGCATAGACAAGATAGCACTTGTTCTATTCTTGGAGCTAGCACGAAAACGAATAAGAAAAACAACACTTTCACAAACAAATGTATATTGTGGTGAAAACACCGGTAAGTAAACGTGCAATGTGCTATCAAGGGCGACGACCGAACAACTGAACTATATTTTAAAGACAAACGGGTCTTAATCGCGTAAACTTATGTTTAATTATATCCTGACGTTTCGGGCATGACGTTACACCCGTGGTCGTGGAATCTCGTCCGCGTGGAATCCCGTAATTTACAAATGTAAAGCGTGGTGAAACATCCATTTTAAAGCCATTGGATGTTGTGACTGTTGTGTGTAGACCTAGTGACAACCCTAGCCTAGAAGTGAATAATCAAGATCAAGCGCGGGTAGTTCGAAAAACCCGCACAGCTCGAAGGTGTTGATACATTCTCTCGCCAGTCTGCCTGCGACCACGGGTGTAACGTCATGCCCGACGTCAGGATATAATTAAACGTAAGTTTACGCGATTAAGACCCGTTTGTCTTTAAACTATGAGTGATAATCGTGAAAGTTTAAATCAATATAACTGAACTATATTGGCATTCATGGAACTAGCTAGTAAATACAATTCAAATCGCTGTCATTGCATAGACAAGATAGCACTTGTATTCAGCCAATATCAAATTTCAATATTCAATAGAAGCTTCTTTAAGAAATAACGACAAACCTGAACGACGTTGCACTTGAATCCCTCCATCGAGTTGAAAGTATCGGCGATCATCTTCGCCCGCCTGTTGAGGGAATCCAGAACGGCGGTCTTCTCCTTTATCCAGAGGTCGTAGGACGGCTCGCCTTTAGCGGGGGGCCTAGCCTGTATAAATTTAGAATTAAATAATAATAATAAATATGTTGGAACTACTTACACCAATGACATTAAATAATAAATGGACGCACAGAGCCAAACAAAAAAACCAAGAAAAGTGGCACTAAAAGTCATTTCTATCATGTTTCAGTTGAAGCTAATAACGCTCACTTACAATAAACTATAAAAAAAAACTCAAACAATAAAAAACTTTGTGAAGTGAGCAATAAGTGTCAAATTTGCGAACAACACCGCAAAATAGTAGAAACTTTTTATGTTTAAGGAATAATGATGCTATACCGTAAGATGACCAAATGTCAACTGTCAGAACTGAATAGCGGAGCAAAAGGACCGCAATATTTACTTCTGCAGCCCATTTTTTGGGGCCATTTTTTTGAGCTGTTTGGGGATCCACTTATATATTCTAAATCAATGACTTACACAAATCGACCAAATGTGGGTATCAAGCGACGGCATAGTTATTTACAGAGTGGTCATGAGTATACCAACAAGCTTTACCCATGCATATTTGATGTCAAAAGAAGTAAAAACAATTATAACGCGTAGGTATGTCATTTAAGGATATTTTTTTAATTATTATTCTATTTTTCGAAAATTAGATTTTGTTTATACACGAACAGTAAAACAGTACATTACGACACAAGTGCGAAAAACATGAAATTCGAAACGAGTGGCGATGTTTTAAAACACGACCGATAGGGGGTGTTTTAAATCGACACGAGTTACGAATTTCGTTTTGGCACGTGTCTCGTACGACGTTTTTTAATGCAGATGACCCTTCGAAGTTTTGAACCTGATGTAAAATGACACACTTCTCGCACTAGAGCCTAAAGAAAGGCACCATCTGTACTAAAATAGTACATAACGACACAAGTGCGAAAAACATGAAATTCGAAACGAGTGGCGATGTTTTAAAACACGACCGATAGGGAATGTTTTAAATCGACACGAGTTACGAATTTCAAAGTCAAAGTCAAAATATTCTTTATTCAATTAGGCCCAGCAACGAGCGCTTTTGAATCGTTAAACTAAATAGCGAATGAGAGGAAAAAAAACTACCTCCGGTTCTAACCCTACACCACTGCCTGAGAAGAATCCGGCAAGAAACTCAGCGGGACTTTCTTTTTTCAAATAATAGTTTTATAACATCTTACAGCTAACATGCATTAATTAAAAACGAAACATAAATTTGATTTAATATAAATACAGATATAGTACATTAACTAGAGATGAAGTCTCTAATAGTCAGAACAATTATTATATAAATGTAATGAATTTTGAGAAATGTATGATGTAAAGATATATGTAAAAGGGCATACAATTGTTTTTAGTTAAACGTTAAAATTAGCATTATTATACTGCTAGAGATGTAAAGGTCTCTAGTTGACAGAGTAAAAAGAAAACAAATGGATACATTTCACTAAATGTTTCAGAGATGTATAAGGTCTCCATGCGTCATAATATTAAATAATCATAAATAAACAAACATGTAGCGAATTCCATTTCGCATGTCAAGAACAGCAGGAAAATTGTTTGAATTTAAGCCATGAGTGAGCTTGATTAGACCGGTCTCCGCAAACAGCACCCGTTCACGAGTATGACGCGTATCTCAGCCATTTCGTTTTTGCACGTGTCTCGTACGACGTTTTTTAGTACAGATGACCCTCCGAAGTTTTGGAGTTGACGTAAAATGACCCACTTCTCGCACTAGAGCCTAAAAAGTACACCATCTGTACTAAAAAATATAAAATAACAAATATGTGGCGAGCGCGGTTGCGCGCGCCTGGGACTGCTGTCAATGTCTTGTCTTGTCAGAGAAAATAAATTAGACATTAAATTCGCTTTTCTGTTTTATTATAATATTATAAATATTGTGTTAGCCGAAGACTTTTATCAACCCGGTCACACGGCTTCCACAAATATGTTGGAACATCTTACACAAATCGACCAAATGTGGGTACCAAGCGACGGCATAATTATATACAGAGTATACCAACAGATTTTACCCATGCATATTTGATGTCAAATAAGTAAAAACTATTATAACGTGTAGGTATGTCATTTAAGGATATTTTTTTTATTATTATTTTATTTTTCGAAAATTAGATTTTGTTTGAACACGAACAGAAAAATGAAATTCTTAGTACAGATGGTGCCTTTTTTACGCACTAATGCGAGAAGTGGCTTATTTTACGTCAGGTCCAAAAGTTTGGAGGGCCATTTGTACTAAAAAAACGTCGTACGAGACACGTGCAAAAAGGAAATTCGTACTTCGTGTCGATTTAACCCTTAAATGCATGATTTTTTCTTTCCGTTCCAAAAACAAAATGTGCATACCTAATGGCGTCGCAAGCACGAGAAAAATAGAAAAAAAAATCTGTGGACATATTTTGGGTGGAATTTGTATTTTTAATCAAAATTTCGATACATCATACATTATACATTTTTTGCAAAATATTGAATGATAAAACATACAAATATTATTTACTTTTAGATTGGAAAGTATATTAAATTCAGTAATTGTAAAATCGTTATGGTATGAATTACAAAATTCGAATAAACAATAATTTCTTACTTTGTTAAAAACCGCTAAACGCACGCAACGAAAACAACAGACTTTACATCTCTTGTTATTATTATTATATTTCAATTTGTTTAAAATCAATTTTATGTTTTTTTTTTTAATGCATGTTAGTTGTAAGATGTACCATCATTGTTTGAAAAAATAATTCCCGCCAAGTTTCTTACCGGTTCTTCTTGGGTCAGCGGTGTAGGATTCGAACCGGAAGTAGTTTTCATATCTAGACGATTCAAAAGAGTTTGTTGCTATTCCAATTTGAATAAAGAATTATTTGACTTTGACTTTGACTTTGACAAATTTCCGCCATCTTGCTTATAAACACATGTAAGTTTTTTTTTAATACAGTTACGCTAACAAATCAGTAATAAGTTTGAAAGTTCATTAAATTTCCTTGGAAAATTAACCTTAAAAACATATTTTACGTATCTGGTTTTCAAACACCAACTACGTTTTGGTTATGTACAGTCACCACATGGGAATGTTGAGCCACTTGGCAATGGATGCAATTTGGTCGTGTTATATTATGGATTCGGTATTTTTCGTTAGTAGGCACGATCGCGACATGACCGATGTTCCCCGATGATATGTCAGTCAAATACGAATCTTTGTTACGTCAAAATTTCAGTATGTCAAAACTAGTTGAAATAATAAAAATTTCTTCGTCTACGAGAATTAAGGATTAGTCATCGGCCATTATTAGACGCTAGAATCGCTAGATGTCGTTGTTCCTAGAGGAAACTGGAAAACGGCAGTTCTTCATAAGCTCTGAAATGGAATTCGAGATCAAAAATGTAAACAATTTATGACAATGACATGACATAATAAAGTCAATGTTATAGTGACATTCCAGGGGTATAAAACGTTTTATTTTTTAACACCTTTGAGATGGGTTGTTTATTTTATTTTATTTATTTGCACACTTACAAACTATTCTTACAGGTGCTAAACCTATGACAATGCTTGATATTTAGATGTAGATACGCGAAAGTCATAGTATGTACGATACATAAGTATCACAATCATTAACATATTTTTGGACATGACTATAAAAAAACGTACGGCTGAGAGTCCACGGTTCCTGATTACAAAAATAATACCTAGAAAATTTGCTAGAATAATGTAAATAATCAACATAATCAATTTTTGAAAACCAATGTCGTGTTACTTTAATCTTTAGGATAGTCGGGGAACGAATTCCCGTCTACATTTATAGTTACAATTGAATCCATTTCTATTAAAAAATAAAATGATTGATTTGTAGATAAAAATACTAAAAGCTGTATTCATGTATACTTTGTATTGCTAAATTTTAGTAGTTTTTATGAATTCATAAAAGACTCATTTGGAGCACCATCTTGTTTTGATTTTTTTCAGTACATTGTTATAAGGGCGAACCAAATGTTTAAAACTTCTTATCATTGCCAGTAGTATAAATTAAACACCCTACATTTTATTAAAACTAGAGAAATATATCATTAAAAAAATAATGTATGATACTAAAAATTAGTAAAATATTTAAAAACTATACGTACCGTCAGTGACTGTAAATGCGCATTTTTTTAAAGTATTTCATTGATTTTAGATTACCCATCTCTCGCCACTCTTTTTTTGTGTTGGTATCCCATTTGTTTACATTTTTGATCTCCAATTCGATTTCAGATCTTAGATTTGTTTACAACCGTTTAGCCTCGTCCTGCCCGTATACTAAATTAGAGCTTTTGAAATTTAAACCTAATGAGTTTGAAAATATAATCGCTTTTCTTTTGTTCTAAACAATCGAATATGTCCTTTATAAATCACATTGGGCAGGACGAGGCTATTAATTAATTAATCGTATTTGCTTCAAATCGGAAGCCATGATTTATCTGATATTAATAGGCGAGGAATTTTTTCCATTCATATTTATATAAATAGGCATGTTATCGAGCAATTTTAAATTATTTTTTTCATTGAGAGAGACAAATGCTATTGCTGTCTTTATTATCATTCGTTACAGCTCAGTTGACGTTAGTTGAAAACTTATGTAATGTAACCTTTGTAGAAATATGGTAGGTAACCTTTGACAATCTACCCATAATCCTATAATCTGTCAGTAGCCATAAAAATGTATAATACAAACTTGATAGTTTTTGAATGAAATTCTAACTTTGAAAAAATACCTGTCAGTGACAGCCGTTAAAAGGAACGTGAACGAAATTACCATCAGGGCTCTGAAGTTAGATTGACGTCTCCAGGTCTAAAGCGGATGTTATAACGTAACTATAGTAACGTCTGCTTCCGGAAAAATAGCGAACAATCATTGGTTAAACATTTTTGTTATTACGTAACCATGGTAATGTCACCTTCTGAAGAAACCGCCGGCGATCATTGGCTAACCGTAGCAACGACCGCCCCATTGGTCAGCAGAGTTCGGCCGAAGTCGTGATACCAGCCTCAGCCCAGCTAAGAGTTCGGAACCCGATTTGTATTATTCGACCAAGTTGCGAACAGTGGCAAGTGGCTCAACAATCCCGTGTGGTGACTGTACGATACATCGTACACCATGCATTTAAGGGTTAAAGCACTCCCTTCGGTCGTGTTTTAAAACATCGCCAGTCGTTTCGAATTTCATGTTTTTCGCACTTGTGTCATAATGTACTATTTCATCGAGTGTGCCCGTGTGGCCACCAATTCAAAATTACACCACGCATGTCAAGCTTGCATTTTAATGGGACTATTTTTAAGCTTCCGTAGTCAACTACGAAAAAAATCATTTAAGTAGATCTTTATAAAAACTTTCTAAGAATATTATTTTGAACTTGGTAAGTAGAACAGTTTTTCAATAACTACACTGAGCAATGATCATGGCCCGACCTGCTCTTGGCCGGCATTTTTTTACATTACATAAACCAAACATTTGTCTATCTCCGGCGAGGTGATCTGGATTGATTGTCTGACATCGTCTGATGTCGGACGGCAGTCAAAAGGTTAAGGTTTTAAGTTATAAAATAATACTTACGACTAAATCTACTGCAGACTGTCCAAGCACGGTCGGACAAAGCATGGCTGATATGCACTGAAACAAACATTTTAATTCATATTATAACTAACGTGAGACTCAAACATTAAAATATTGTCGAACCGGGTTACTCACGTATTTAAGTCGATGATTGCTCGACATGTTTCGGCCTATTAAGAGGGTCCTCGTCCGGAGCACACTTGGCCAAAGCCCGACGCGTAGTCATCAGGCTTTTTAATCGTACGCGTCGGGCTTTGGCCGAGGGTGCTCTGGATAAGGACCCTGTTAATGGGTCGAAACATGTCGAGCAATCATCGACTTAAATACGTGAGTAACCCGGTTCGACAATATTTTAATATATTTTAATTCATAACTTTACAATGCTAGCTAGAAAAAAAGCAAAATTTGTAGAGCAAAGTCTTATCCCCTTATCCATAAATGTCTCCTAACCTAGCAAGCTGAATTGTCTCTTTCTGTTTTATCAATATTGCTATAAGACGCAAAGGAACAAAGGATACTCAAAAAATCACTCTACATATTATTATTATAATCACATAATCTACATAATATACACCCTAAGAATATTTATTCAATAATAAAACAATACATTTACGGATAAAACATAATAACACAATTAAGTAACATTTTTCTTCTACATATTAGTTTAATGTGTTTCGTCCTAATCTGTCATTTGGAAAAAGGTATTATAAAAAGAGACAAACCTTATTTTTAATTAAATAAAAGAAAAGATGGACGATTATGAATTAGAGGCGACTTTGGGGATTATTAAACAGGCCATAAATCTAGCAAACATGACTTTTTTGGCGAATTTAACCTCGTAAGTCAAGGTGTACTAACACAAGTACAAATTTTGCAATCTAGTAGCAAAGTTGTATTTTTCGAATACGAAACAAACGAAGATAGTCACTATTCTTTAGACAATTAGGTTAAATTTCCCAAACACTTTTTCTGATAGGCCGGGACATACGAGGATAAACCCGTTTTGCTGCGACCATATATAACATGGACGTCTAACGCCAGCTCAAAAATGCCACCAAACACAATTGTTCAATTGTGCCAAGATGGGCAGGACATAGCGCTTTTCTTAACACCGCGCATATTTTGGGCGCAACACCTTTGACAAATGTTTATAGAATATTGCCAATGAAAACTTTGATGGACCAATCACAACTATTTTTAAATGGCGGCTTAAGTTTTTATAGGTTGACATTGAAATTCATTGCCGTGATGCATTGAAGAGGGGGTGACACTTGTCAACTAAAATTCAGGACTGTTTTTGAAAGGCAATTTAGTATGGCTTCCATGTTTTATTTGTTCGTAGCAGTTTTGGTAGGGCTCACTCTTCAAACTTATTAGAAACGTTTTAACATTTTTCCTCAGAGTCTTGGTTCTCTTCTCGCCGACGGGACAGTGAAAGGACTAGGAAAATTAAGTGACCCATTTATGAAAATTATGTACAAACCCCGGATGACGGGAGCAAAAATGCACTTGTCACTAGTGATTAGTTAAATATCGACTATTCTATCGACATCCATACCAACATTTTATGAATTAGAAATGTATTAATCAATAGTTATTTATACAACCGTACGTAATCAAAGGTATTGCGATCTAAAATTGATAAACAATAATATGTCAATAATACCTAGTACCATAGAACAGTTACAAAACCAAAATTAAAGTCTTAAGACCAGCGTGAATATCGTTCAAAAGTTCAAAGTGCACTTGTTAAGATTACTTTTACATCCTCAAGGCGAAATTAATAAAAAATATCAGAATGTGTCGACTAAAAAAGTTGATGGTTTCAATTTCAAAAATCTTATATAATTTGATATCTGGAAAAGAAGTGGAACTACTACGGAAACATAATAACTATAATCTATAAATTTCAAATTCAATAATTGTTCACATGGATGTCGATAGAATAGTCGATATTTCGTCAAGCACTAGTGAAAAGTTCATTTTTGCACCCGTCGTCCGGGGTTTAATACATAATTTATGTACCTTGTAAAGATTGGCCTGAACATCCTTATCGAAGTTGACCAGCTCCATCCAGCCTCCACGAAGACCGCACTCACCCATATATCCTGAGAAACATTATGACATGATTTGTTTGTGGTTTATATGATTGCGATAAAAGATCGAAAGGAAATTGAAAACGGGTGCCAATAAATTTCTGCTCTCGGCAATTTATCATTACCATACCTCGATATTTTTCTAGCAAGAACGAGAGATTGACAAAATCAAACATCGACATAACTGCTATCGATGTGTACATCTTGTTCTCATAAAAATGCTAACTCCGCAAAAACAGGTAACCAAGAAATACAGGACCCATCTAGGCTTTGTTCTAAATATCTTATATTTCATATTATTCATTTCTTATGTATGGCTTTAGAGTATATTTTATTAATCTTGGCAATTTTGATGGGTACAAAATTATGTATCATTTTGAGTATGATTTGCATTCGTGTAATTTATCTCTAAGCTACGGCAATTTTTTTATTTATAAAATTTATTTATCGACTACAATAAGACTTATCGATAACAGTTATGTCGATGTCTAATTTTGTCAATCTCTCGTTCCTGCTAGAAAAATATCGAGGTATAATCATTACGAATAGTGTGCGATCCTTATATCTGTATGTATGTAGAAGCCGAATAACTTTAACAGCGGTTTTCTGAGGTCGTAAAAAGAAAATATAATGTTACATGAATACATTACATGCTTCGACTTGGGTCATGTAATTTTATTTTTTTGCTTCTTGCGACCAAAGGAATATGCTTTCAAAGTTATTCGATTTCCTCGTGTCGTGTTAAATCGTGTATTTGTACCATATATCATCAACTGACAAGCAAAACTCACTATAAGAACTGTCACTACTCTTAGCAACCTCTTATGTCAGTATTAAGTCAGAACTGAGATACGAGCCTTATTTCAAGTAGGTATTTGTTACTTAGTGAGTTTTGCTTGTCAACCGACGATATATCAATTTGTCAATACAAACTAATTTTATAAAAGTGTTTTTCAATAAAAAGACACTTCATGATTGTTCACTTAATAAAATCGAATAAACACTGCGCATATTACACTCACCTTTGCTGATAGACATAAAAGAAGCCAGTTCAAGTTCGTCCGTGTATGGGGCACCCAATTCTCTCAGCACCTAAAACATTCAAATAAATAAATTATTATCAATTTTACACTTATCGACCTAGTCCCACGGTAAACTCAATTAAGGCTTGCATAGGCGACGGTATATTTAATAGATATAAATACTTAAATACACATAATAGACAAACAAACCATGAGCCAAAAAACAAGATAAGGGTGAATATCTGAGCGTTTCAACCGCCTAATTTTGGTGGCATAATTTTTGTCGAATATTCTATTCGTTACAATGTGCTACTTTGTCATTTGAAGGAAGCAGGGTATAAGCAGCCGAAGATCGAGAACGGTGGCGTAAAATTGGGGAGGCCTATGTCCAGCAGTGGACTGCGATAGGCTGATGATGATGATGATGATGACGGTATACGTCTCAATGTTATACTTCGTCATTTGTATCCTTATACAAATGACGAAGTATAACATTGAGACGTTTAGAAACATCGGCAAAAATTATGCCACCAAAATTAGGCGGTTGAAACGCTCAGATATTCACCCATAAACACAAGAATAATTTGAGATCGCTCTTTAGCGATAAAGCCGCCTTTTGGTTACCTCTTTCCAACATTTTTAATAGGGATGATGTTGATGACTGTAGTTCAAATAAATTATTTCACATTATGCGCGGCATAACACACGAAGAAATGATTACTAAAATGTAGATTTCAGTTATTTTTGTACAGACCTTTCTTTTTAAATTGGAAACAACTTGAAAAATTTGGTCATTTGGCGGTATATGTATAAGGGCATTCACTTTTAGGGACACCCAATTAACGTGAAATTAAAAAACCTTAATTGCAATCAGCTTTGTAACGACAGTAAAGTACAATATCTTTAGAAATTTAAACTCGATCGGCGTTTTTATATTATAATATGGCTTATAGTTTGTAAAATGAATACCACAGCCCAGTTATTGTCGAAATTTAGTGCTTAATTGTCGTTACAAAGCTTGCTGAAATTAAGGTGTTTTAACTTCACGCTAATTGGGTGACCCAAAAAGTAAAAATGCCCATAAACGTGACGTCACTTTTGTGAATTTTATATAAAAATTCGTAAAAGTTTGGACAGTTCGAAAAAAGATATTGTTTTGACTTGCCATTCGTCATGCCTAATGCCCTCTCCGGGATTCGAACACGGGACGTTATTATTCTTATTCTGACCTTTTTGAATGAGTAGAACTTGCTTCCCTCAGCGTAAATGTTGTCCTGGTATACTTCGTCAGCGAAAAGCAGCAAGTTGTGTCGGTGGGCGAATTTGATTATGGTTTCAATATTGGCACGGGTTAGCACCTGAAACGAACACATAACAAGTTAACAATCAGGAATTTTGTTACGTCATCATCAGCCTATGATAGTCCACTGCTGGACGCAGGCCTCTCCCATTAACCATGCGTATAAACGCATTAGGAGGTAAATTCCCATAATAATTCCCATGATCAAGCGGATTGGCGATCGCAGTGATGTGTCCACTATGATGACGCTGCTGCCCATCATCAATGTATCAAATAATGGTCAGTGGCACCTCAATCCCTTAGTCGACTCTTACGACACCCGCAGGAATTGGGGTGGTGACAAATGTATTCTTATAAACACGGCACGGGTTTAGTTACGTACTACGAACAAATTAAATATGGAAGCTGCACGCCATCGGTCCTAAATTTTAAGCTGCATCAATGCTAAAAAAACGGTGACGTTACGGAATCGCAGTGACGCATCATATCCGTAACGTTTTTGCCGCATGCTCCCCACACCGCTGCTCAAAATACACAGACGGTACGGAAGTATTGTATTCTCTGCATTGTAGTTTAACACATTCGACGCCGGTGACACAGCGTCTGTGATCAAAAACATCTGACTCCTATGCCAGTGACACACATACGTGATTAAAATTACCGTACTCTAGTGCCACTAGCATAAATCAAGTTCTTACTCATGTGCCAGTCGCATCGAAATACGATCATTTTTGACACAAGTGTTGTGTCGCCGGCATAGGAGTACAATGATTTCGGTCACACATGCGTGTCACTGGCATAGGAGTTCTAATAAGAAAATTTCGATCGGTGTAGTATTAGGATTTAGTGAAACAGTACCGGGGGCGAACGTGTTAATTTCGGATAAAAAGCAGTAATTTGTCTTATTGGTGCATTCTTCGTTCATTATTCAAGCACAATATGACTTATTAGTATGATTTAGAATGAGCCTCGGCTTCGTCCAGCGCCCACGCGTTGTCTTCGTCCAAGTAATACCCCACTTGGTAAATTTCGTCCAAGTAATAACCTACTACTAAATATCGTACTTGAGATATTATAACTGAAGCGACATTTCGGTGGAGTTTTGGACATTTTTCATATCAAAAGCAAAAACGTCGATTAGAGCTTCCATGAGTGGGTGTGTTATAAAACGCATATTTTTAGTAGATTTGGTGTAATTTGAGCTAACATCCTGACTTATTTCTGAACACCTCATCATCAGCCAATTGACGTCCACTGCTGGACATAGGCCTCCCCCAGAGAGTTCCACAAAGATCGGTCGTGAGCTGTCCGCATCCATTGGACACCCGCAACCTTTACCAGGTCGTCGCTCCATCTTGTGGGCACCTACTAATACTAAATTTTCAACGGGACATGTTTTATTACCGAATCTATAATTTGCCTTTTTGACGACGGAAATCATGTCCTAAATTCATATTAAACCAACTAACCTGTCCCGTAGGGTTGCCCGGGTTGATAACGACGATGGCGCGCACATTGCACTCCCCCTTCGCGTTTTTGAGCGATCTCTCCAACTCGGCTTCGTCCAGCGCCCATGCGTTGTCTTCGTCCAAGTAATACCACACTTGAAAAATATGGTGCTAGAGATACTATATCCGAAGCGACATTTTGGTGAAGTTTAGACAGTGTAGTGCTCATTTTCCCCATCAAAAAGGTCGATTGTATAGAGCTTGGATTTTGTTTGGGTTCTCTTGGTTCGCTTGATTCGTTCTATTTAAGTTCTATTTTCGGATGAAAGCAGTAAAAGTGTTATAAAACGCTGCTTTTTCGTAGATTTTGTGTAATTTGAGCTAACATCCTGACTTATTTCTGAACACCTACTACGGGAATGTTTTATTCCCGAATCCATAATTTGCATTTTTGACGACGGTAACATGTCCTAAATTCATATTAAATCAACTAACCTGTCCCGTAGGGTTGCCCGGGTTTATAACGACAATGGCGCGCACATTGCACTCCCCCTTCGCGTTTTTGAGCGATCTCTCCAACTCGGCTTCGTCCAGCGCCCATGCGTTGTCTTCGTCCAAGTAATACCACACTTGTGAAATATCGTACTAGAGATATTATATTGGTGGAGTTTAGACAGTATAGTAAGGTCTATTGTATAGAGTTTGGATTTTGTTTGGGTCGCTTGATTCTTTCTATTTAAGTTCTATTTTCGGATGAAAGCAGTAAGTGTTATAAAACGCTGCTTTTTCGTAGATTTTGTGTAATTTGTGCGCGTTGTCTTCGTCGTAATATCCCACTTGGGTAATATCGTCCATGTAATTTCCCACATGGGAAATATCATACTAGAGATACTATAGCCGAAGCGACACTTTCGTGGAGATTAGACGGTCTAGTGCGCATTTTCCTCATCAAAGCGAACAGGTCGATTGTTAAGAGCTTTTGTGATGTCAGCTACGATGATTTGAAGCTTGATTTCGGGAGAATTATTTCACCTTAGTATGTTTCGTGCACTCTCGTCGTTCGTATTTTACGTACGACTATATTATATTATGTATTACTAACCTGTCCCGTAGGATTGCCCGGGTTTATAACGACAATGGCGCGCACATTGCACTCCCCCTTCGCGTTTTTGAGCGACCTCTCCAACTCGGCTA